>PVHY01005250.1:0-84847 GCA_004024945.1 Uropsilus gracilis
CTTCTTATAGGTTGAAAATTAGATACATTAAAAGGCAATATTTCTAATATTTGTGTTCTAAATTGTATGCATAGCATAACCTATCTTAAAATGTCAGGTGCTTTTGAAATTATTAGTACTCCATCACACTTTCAGGTTTATCCCACTGAATATTTAAATATTTTCATGAATATATTTTATTTTCATAACTTAACATTTTTACGGTTTCTATCACATCCTTTAAAACTCTTTTGTTAATCACTGTTTTAAGATCTCATACTGTTAACTTTTTAAGCAAAATTTTAATTGCTAATTTAATGTCAGTATGCTGTCATGTGTTAAATATCTTCAGTCATGATAGATATTTTAAAAAATCACATCTGAAAGATATTAAATGGATTTTCTTAATTATGCATACTCATTACCATACTTTCAACAGTTCTCTCCACTGAGTTTTCAGTTCTCTCCACTGAGTTATATTAATATCTCTTTTACCCCCAAGGATAATTTCAATCAATGTTTGCACTGAAAATGGATATGTCAGTCTGTTGATCTGACCATTGTGAGTGGACTCTGATTTCTGTGTTTTAGGAGATAAATGTGATCTAATTTCAAATTTTATAATAATTCAACATATTACAATAATTTGAGGATTACACAATGTAATTTTTAGTTAATTCTAATAACAATATCGGTAATCCAACTTCAACAGATGAGGTAATTTCACTTCACCTAAATTACTCTTAATAGGAAGCCATATACTGTATTTCAGCTAAACTTTTTTCAGCACATCAAAACTCTGTCCACAAAATTTAAAACTTTCTAAGAAAGAATACCAAGAAACTTGGCTGTTTTACCATGCAGAGCTAAAAGAGTTTGTAGACCAGGGAGTAAAAATGGCCACTGAGGGAGAAATGTATGTCTGTCATCTGACAGTTTAGGAGGTGCAGTCTTCAGTGAATAAACTGAAACTTCAGAGAAGGAGAGCATCTGCCCCATAGGGCCCCAGGCAGGAGAAGAGACTGAGTAATATCTCAGAACCCAGGATGTCCAGCTTAGGTTTTGAGAGCTTCAGATGCATGTTTAGGATAATCTATTTTTTGTTTGTACTTAATTTTTCTTCAAACAAAACAGACTGAATTAAAAACATCATTAGAAAAAAAGCAATGTCAAGATCAGATTTTTCAAAAAGAAACAGTACTGATTAATTCATTTAATTCAAATTAAGGTGTGAATATTGTATATACAGAACTGTTCCGAATTGTGCTGCATCAGTCCCTTTTAATGGGGCTCTGAAAACCATGTGGTTCAAAAAGTTTGCCACATTTGGAATTCTTTAGAGCATAGCCACCTTTCATTTGGCAAAAGATAAGATAAAGTCTCCTGAGGGAACTTACTTGATCTATCTAGTGTCAAAGTTACCAATATACATAAATAAAATGTCACAAACATTCTAACTCTTCACCTAATGTCAATAAGTAAATTGGGTATTCACCCTCCTTTCCCCAGGTATTGCCCTTTAATTCCAAAAATGAAACATTAGAAATAAATTTTTTGTTCAGTCCACAGGCAGTTACTAAGCTTGCTACAGTGGGTAGCTATAATCATAATTCACATAAAATGTGACATTCTTCTTGATTCAAACAAATCTATTCTCTATTGTCTTACTTAGTGTTTTCACTATCTCTACAAGTACGAGCCTTGCCTCTGGGCTTTAAATCTGTCCCAGATCACTAATCTAATAACCATAACTCAGCTAACTATGCAGGAGACCCCAGGTCACGCACGGACGCATTGTTGATTTCAGGAATGCATTGCTGTCCTAGTAACCAGTTCAAGGAAATTGCTGTATGGCTGTATTTCCTGATTTGATTACTCCAAATCACCGTGTAATGCAGTTACACTGCTGTGCACAAGAACCTGGAAGAACATTTCCATGCATTTGTTACCTCCATTTTAAAAGTATTACATGTCTTAGAAACATTTAAACCCTCTTATTGAAAAATATTATGCAAGGTATGGGGCAGGGCAATGATGTAATGATATATAATTATACGCAGAATTTACTCTGAAAAATAATCCCCAGATATTGAGGAACTCATGCTTTAGTCACTTCTTTCCTTTCATATCCTCTGCTGCCTTTTTGTAAGACTTCATCAATTAAATATCTAAGTGTGTAATACAATTTTTTAAAAATTGGAAATTCTTAACTAGGGAAAAGTAAATTCATGGGCTCAAACTCAAATTTTGAGTTATGATAGAAGAGGGATTTTTAAGTAATCAATTGCTAGAGATGTCCCTGCAAGGCAAGTTACTTTACAAAAACCACTGAGAGTCCCCGCAGTATTTTAAGCAGGGAAGTTGACTGACATGTGAATTTATTAGGATGATTCCTCTATGTAGTCAGGACATCAGATAACCAAGTTATGTTGAGAGTAAATTATAGTAAAATAGCTTAAATCATGTTAGAGTAATACTGCAACACTAATTAAGAAGAATATACTTTCAATCATGCATTCCTCTCTATAATTTTAATTGAAATAGTAACACTTAGATTTTTTTCATTCCAGGTGTTCCTTGCTTTTGTTTTTACTTTCAGTTCTTGGGAGGACTAAATCTGTTTATAAAAACTGAAGACAGCATATCCGGACATGCACCCCACGTGGTGGGCAGGAGATCTGAGATGATCCAATTCAATTTTCAAAATTAAATTCCTAGATTATGGAATTCCTAAAGATCAGGGCAAGATGCCATGGAAAGATGTTTAGTCTTGCCAACACTTTTACAAAGATGTGGAATATAGATATTAATTTCTTCAAACAAAATTTCTGTGGACATTGACTTTGCAATATCCATAGGGGAAAAAAATGGATACCCCTAAAGTAACACATCCTTCTATTTTACTTTTTATCTCTAGCACTATTTTTATTAGTTTGCATGAAATTGTCCACTTTAACTTTTTTAATTGACTGAGTAAAAGTAAACATATAACTACAGAAAGTGTGAAGTGAAAGGAGAAAAAGTAGAATATATGATTAAAGGTATTAATAAACCTGTCATTTTAGTCTAATAGATGGAATACCAGCATTCACAAATTTTCACTATTGATATCTGATATGTATAGAACAAGTTCCTCTCTCCTGAAATGATTTATGCGTATTTAAGAATACAAACAAGCACATATATTAACTTTAAAGTTTCTAATAAATGTTTTATAATATTATACAGATATTTGGGTAACTCCTCTCTGCCTATTGAAATCTAAACTATCAGCAGCAAAACAATGATTGTGTCTCACACACATTATTTGGTCACAGTATCATATGTACACTTACATACATGCACATTTATGCATACAAGCTTATATGGATATATAAATGTGCATATGCTTATAAACTACAATATAATGAAAGAATTACAAAAACTCTCAATAATTAATGAAAATAGCCTAACTTTTATGTTCCCAATTATGTTGGGGTCTTCAAATTCTTTTTTTCTACCACCAGTAGAGGTATGGGATAGATGAAATTTTTTTTCTATCATTAAAAATTAATGTGTTACCCTATGGCAAGGAGAGAAATATAATTTCTTTTTAACTACCCTCTATTTATATGCTTTTTAAATCTTTTTATGATTTTAGAAAACATTCTCTACTTAAAACACTAAGAGAAATCATAAGGGAAATTATAATAACAGACAACCAAAAGGAGAACAGCATTCTCAAGACAGGAGTTAGTTTAATTTCTATTTTTTTCAGTCAAATATCTCTGTACAAAACTGTCTCCTATTCTTTTTGTGATCCTTTCTTTACCCATTCCAATATTTGATCTTTGCTTACATTGTGTTTATAAAATCAAATAATATGATTTATACTTATTTTAGGAAAAAAACATCAGCTTTATTTTACAAAATTTTCAAGTTTTTTTTTACCTCCCAGAGCTCAAATATATTGTCAAAATACTTATGGAATGACTTTAAAAAGAACTATGAAAATACCTTCACTATAAACAGGAAAAATAATTATTACAAGAAATGATGAATGATGAGAAAAATATAGCTACTTGCAGGACAAGACATACAGACAGTGTTTCAAGAAGGAAGATAAAATATGGGCTATTTTATCTCCAGGCAAGCCCCAGGCATTATCTGACAAGGTGGGGAAAGGTTATGACAACTGGCTAGGGAAGGCCTGCAATTCTTTCTTTTTATACCTCCTATTTCTGAAACATTAAACCATGGAGATTCTTAAACCCTAGAGTGACTGATTTCAGAAACTTGAAATGTTTTCGAACTTTCTCCTTATCAAGGCACGCATGCAAGGTTACCAATTTGATACTGCAAACTTTCAAGGGAAAGAAAACCAAATATTTTATACTATTAAAAATCAACCACTTTTTAAACTTTAGCATTTGTTCTGAAACTACACATAATTTTATTTAATTGCAAGGAAGCATAAGATTGTAATGTTCCTATTCCATTATTATTAAATAGCTGTTATGTTCTCAGGTGATAGAGAAATGTGTGGGGGCATGCAGCAAGGGTTGAGGAAGGAGCCATCTCAGTCTACCACTCTCTTTGTAACCCAGTTCTGTTATTCAGACCTCCACTTGTACTTCTTCGTTCAGTGACCAGAAGTTATGGGACAGTCTTACAGCATATTAATTTATAACATTGTTTTTCAAATTGTCCTTCATACTTAATGGTTCCAATGATCAATATTAATCAAGAGCTAATGAAATGCAGTAAAAATATTTATGGGTTTAGAATGAGACTGTCCAAATTAAATAATCAAAACAATGGAATATTATTATGTCAGAACAGACTCAGTAATTGGGGACCTATTAACATATACTGCTGAATTTTTGGATTTCTGTCATATATGAAGTCATTCTTTTAAAACTCTCCTAGCAGAAATTTCCATGGAAAAAAAAGAAATCAGGTTGTGTATGTGTGTGTACATGTCTGTGTATGTGTGTATTTTTCTGTTTGTGTGCATGTTTGTGAGTTTGTGTGTGTTTGTTGTGTTGTTATAGACATTCTATAATTCAGAAAAATGACTGTGATTACCTCAGGAAATTCCTTAAGTTCTTCATATCCTAACTATATTCTAGGAAATCAAATACAAGGAATGCAATTAAATCTACAGAAAAACAGATAAAGCATTTTCAATATCATATTATTTTCATAATATTTTATATGGGAACACGCTAAATTATTAATTCATCTAAATAGTTTTTCTGCTAGCATGCACATTTTAATTTGGGGCATTTCATATTGTGTATAATATGAGTTAGTAGTATTTTAGCAAAATCAATAAAGCCATCTACTCTTTTTCATAAAGGTACATACCAACATCCATTTTTCTCCAAAGAACAGCAAACAGCTGCACATTTACCTGATGCTGATCACATTGTTTACACAAAGCAGATGCTGATGTAGCTGCAAACTGGCATATAAGATTTAAAATGCATCGCCACATGTCAGAAGTGTTGCAAAAATGCACTGTTAAAATCTAATATTTTAACATACCATGTGCTACACTGAAGTGAAATAAGTGTATGCTTAAAGAGAAAAACACCTATTTTCCTACTTTATAAAGGGATTACACAGTTATTTTTATAACTGAATAAGGGACTGAATCCAGAACACACAATAGAAATCTACAATTTTCCATGTTGTCCATTTTAAATCATTGCTTCTCAACTTTTTTCTTAATCTTTATGATAAAAGCTACAAGGATACAGGCACAAGGAAAAAGGCAACATTTGGGAATTCTTTTTGTATTAACCAGGGAAGTGTATGGAAATAACAGAATATTACAGAGTCTCCATCCCCCTTTACATCACTCCATTGTTTTGGTCTTCATTTAATCTTTTAAACACTAAGCTTAAAATAATTTCTCATCTACAGTCTCTAAATTCTGCAATTATACAATATTCTTACAATATTTGTAAATTCTATAATAGGTTCTACCAAAATAGATAAAATAGGAATGGGTTTTCCAAATGAAAAAAAATAAACAATAACACAAGTTCCAGAAATAATGAGGATGATAAAATATAAATATCCCCTCTGTTGCCAGAAATCTGCTATCTATACCTGGTATGCACATTCAGTCTGACAAATAAGGAGAGTATAGGTGTTTAGTAATGTTGCTATAGTGGATTACTATACACTTGGTGGCTTGAAAAATAGCCAAAATAATTCAAAATACAAAATGAAATGAAAATAATGTTAATGTGTTCTAAAAGATAGTCAAAACATCAGCAGTATTAGAAAATTTGACAATATTTTAATTGAAACTTTGAAATAGGTTACTCATACAATAAAGTAGTCAAAATAAATTTTAAAATAGCATGAGTATAAGTAATGATGAAATAAATTGACTAGTAGAAGCAGAAATTGTCACTATTCAAAGGAAATATATTGTATTTTAATTAAAAAGTAAAGCTAGAAATGAATAAGATGTAAAATAGGTCATAACAGAATTCAGGAATTAATTTTAAGATAGATTGAATATCCCCTTCACAAAGACAATCGGGTAAGTTAATACCAAGAAGGGATTAAGAAGAAAGAAACTAAAAGAAAACGGGGAATTAAAAAGTAAATAGTGTTGAGTATATTGGATCATAGATTGAAGAAAAAGTTGTGTTTTTTTTTTTTTTATTTTATGTAAAGATGCAGTGCTTCAGCAGCACATATGCTAAATTGCCATGATGCAGAGATACTGTGAGCACAGCAAAAGTATGATAGAAAAATCACTAAACATTAGTATTTTTTTAAAGACAAGATGATTAAAAAATGAATAGAGTCTCAACAGATGATTCTTCAAATAAAAAAAATACAGGTGTCCAACAAAAACATAAAAAAGATGAGCATCAATATTTACTATTAGGAAATGAAATTAGAATCAAAACGAAATACCATCTCACACCCATGGGAGACACACTCACACACACATTAAAAAAAAAAAAAAAAAAAAACAGTGAAAATATTTAATGAGGATGTACATATAGAACTGGGTCTTCATACAATAATGGTCCGAATCCAAACTGGCACAGTCACTACAAAAACACAATATGAAGATTTCTCAAAATATTAAGAAGAGTAATGTCATATGATTCAGTTATCCCATATCTAAATATTAAGATGAAGAATAAAAAAAAACACACTAATCAAGAAGCATATGCACCCCAATATTCACCTCCACAATAATTATCCTCTTCAAAATATGGTAACAGATTCTGTGTCCATCTATAGATGAGTATGAAAATATGCACAATGGAATAACTGCCATCTATACAAGAAACACAAAATCCTGCATTTGTGATTACATGTGACCTAGAGGACTTGATGTTAAATGAAATAAGGGAAAGATATAACTTATCTCAGTCACATGGTAGGTAGATAAAGAATCAGAATAATGAGCAAACAAAACAAATTTAAATTTATAAATCATGTTGGCTAATAAATGAAAGGGGAAGGGGAGTTGGTAAACGAGTAAACTAAGTTGATGAATGGAAGCCAGAACTTCAGTGGAGATCATAATATACTATTATGAATAACAATGTTGCATACTTGAAACCTATGTCCTGTCATAAGCCAATAATACTTCAATAAATTAAAATCTTAAGTTATATTGTATAAAATTAGTCAATTTTTTACCTAATGTGGTCCACATGTGGTCTCTGTCACACGTTTTGCTTTTGATTTTACAACCTTGAGAAACAGTAAAAATAGAAAATATTTCCAATTGTCAGGTCAGTCTCGGATCTGGATTTGTCTTCAGTCATCAGCCTGTTGATCCTTGTACTGGAAAGAAAAATAATGCCTCAAACACATGGTATACCTTCCATGGCTGATGCTAACATCCATTTTATTTACAGGCATGTCCCCTGGTTCCGCCATCAGTACACTCACTAGTGGTCCGCTATGCTTATGTTCTGTGGGAATATTTACAGCCATCATATTCCTGCTGCTTAGGGCTAAGTCAATTTGCCAAATTATACAGAAAACACAATGATTGAAACACATACTTTAATATATTTTAAAGCTCTACAGCTGTGCAATCAAAGAAAGTACTGATTAGCCATAAATGACTATTTGAAATTTGATAGCTGTGGCCACTTCTGATGAGTGGCCACCCTTTTTGGGTTTTGGATAACACAGATACAGAGCCTTTCAATCACAGCTAAAAGGTCAGGAAGATTGCAACTCTTCACAACAGTTTCAGGATATAGGGTCATATGATCAAATATACTCAGGAAAAGCTGTGTGCCTCACTATCTTAGTGGATATTTAGAAGCTATTGCTTACAAACGATTGTAATCATTTTCAACCTAATGTTTCCCACATTAAATTACTTAGATAATCATCATTACTTCCTGTCATTGTACAAACAGAAACTGGAGTTCCTTGGAACACACTTTGAGGGAAATGTGAAAGAAGATTCAGCATGATTTATGTGACTAAGTAATAGTAAAAGAAACTCACGACTCTCACTGAATGATGTTTGAAATATAGCTTATAAATATAAATTTAATAACTTTTAAAATCATTTTCCAGCATATGCACAGAAGCAGATGATGGCAACTGTTTAGTTAAAAGCTACCTTCAAAATACAAGGCGTCTTTTTCTTTGTTTTTAATGGTGAAATTAAGCAAAATTTCATAATCTCTAATTTGTATATAAAAGGAAAAAACTTGATCAATGAAGTTTCTAAGGGAAGTTAACTGTCCTGTATACTAGGTCATGGCTGAATGTTCTGGCTTGGTACTCTAAAATACTGGACCATAAATAAACTATTTTAAAAGTCACATTGCTTCTCGTTTATATGTACACAGCATATAAATTAAATTCCCATAATTTAGGTGGTTAGTAATTTGTTGTCTACACATTTTCATTACTGAATGGTGAAGATTGAAGTTTTATTTTGTTCTTAAATATTAATATTTAGTTTCCATATTTGCAGCATTGCTCTTAATTATAAATTGATTATTAAATTTTAGTTGATGGAGAATTGCTGATTGTTTTGTTATTTGGATTAGCAGTTTGCACTACTTCAATTCTTTAATATGAGCAAATTCATGTGCCATTTTAAGTTAACCTGTATTAAAAGAAAGCGTTCAAATACTCAAAAGTTACGTCACTAGTTAATGATAAAATCAGAATGTGGTATAGTTAACCTGAAATACAGTTGATTATTTTTTGCTTTATAATGTACATTCTGAATACTGAATATTAAACTTTTATTGTGGTAAATGAATTTTCTATAGTAGGAAGAATAGACATACAACATTTGAAAAAAAAAGGGCAACTGCAAAAAGGAAGCAAATAAAAAGAAAACTTTATCCTGAGAAAGAGAGGGAAGTATCAACCCTGTGTTGAAGAGGTTAGCATTTCAGAAGACACAGTAAGACAGCTGTGAGTTCATAATGAATATGTAAAGCCAGTTCTTTTGTGGATAAACAAAGCCTGTCAGAAATCAGGGGATAGTAAATCACAGCTGAAGTTTGCCCTTTTTGGCTGATATGTGATTCACTGCTAATAGTTAGAAATTTGAAAAGATAAAAATTAATAAGACCTATATAGAATATTTTAACCTTTATCACTGAATAAAAGTTCTGTGATAATAATTTTGTCTTTACCATTGGTCTTCACCGGTAAAAGTGAAGATGGTTTAAAATTAAGCTAAATTGAATATGCAGCAGGATTTAACCAAGTATAAGACTATGTGCAAAAAGACATGCATATGAGAGAAAAATATTGAGTGGCTTACCTTACAAAAGGTTTTCTCAATTTACATTGAGTATCAAATGTCTGGAAAACTCAAACATCTCCTGCAGAGGAATTAGCATCTCCTTTTATTTATCTCATAACTTGTGTTGCACTGAAAAAATTTTAAATTATCTCTAAATAAAAGTGAAGCATATTTATGACTAAAGGAAGAAAAAATACAAATTAGTGAGAAATAAAAGTAACACCAGTGTATTGCTTTCAATCATGTGAAAACACAGAAAGCCTCTATGATTTTTTTGGATCTTCTCCCTAGACTTGTGGAACTGGCTAAGATAGACCGGATATTCCAAGATTTTACAAATTCACTAATTTTATTAACCCTGTGTTCATTCATTTATGAATGTGTCTGAATATGTGTGCATATTTGAAAATACAGATGCATTTGTCACACCCTATAGTACATCATCAACTGCTAAAGTATTTATTAGGTTGTATTACTTTTGTTTACTATTGAAGCAAATTCTCACGCTTGCCTTTTTTTTTTTGAAGAAAATAATATCAATTGTCCACCTTAAACTATTCCCTTGACTCTCAACCCAATCTATTTCAAGATTAACCCCCACTTCACAGGATTAAAGATTTTTAATTTATATATATTGACAAATAATTTTGTTACTTTAATACTTTGCATTTATTTTTCAGTTATTTACTTTTTGTCTCTTCTCAAATAAGTAGTCATTTATTGCCCCAGTTTTGAATGTCTAAAGCACTGAAAAATATGAAAAATATTTTAACTTAAATCTAAATAAAAGTGTTATTGGCAGTCTTTTCACAATGAATTTTTGCTGAGCATCCACAACATATAATGTACTGCAGGGATGCAAAGAGTATATGATGTGATCTTGAATTAAAGAAATGTGATGGCTATTTTTCTAGAAATGTACTTAATTTATCCAATAATAGTTCTGTGCCATCAAGTATCACCACCAAAGTTCACCTGTACCAAATCACCCATAGTCCACCAACATAGGTTAGTTTTAAGCTAAACTTCACCTGACTCTCAGTTTAGTTATGTTATAGTCTACATATTAGTGACGTCACTTAGTAGTTATCTTTTTCCTTTTGACACACTGCGCTTAGCATTATTCCTTCCAGAGCCATCATGTTGTCTCAAATGGTATATGCTTATCTTTGTTGATTTTTAAATAATTTTTCCATTCTCTCTGTCTACACACACACACACACACACACATATATGCATATCATATAATCTCGATCTACGCAAATGTTTTGGGGCAATTAGGTTGTCTCCATAATTTAGATAAATGCTTTTCAAAAAACAATTTAAATGTATTTAACACAATGTTACCATAACAACAGCAGTTAAAACAGATCACAATGTTTATGGTTAAAGTTTTAGTGAGAGATTCAGAGCATCATTTTTGAGATAAATTTCTAATTCTGACTGTTTCACACATTTTTTTATTTGCTGACCTTTTTGTTATTTAAGTTTTGTTCCTATATTGCATGATGAAATCAGTACTTTGAACAATTACAGCAACTTAATCCTGTTTTCTCTCTTCTGTCTCAGTCATCGTACACATCCGGTATGGTAACTGTAGCAGGCAGTTTCAGAAATGGCTTCCTAATATTTGTATCAGTGTACTGTCTTTCATGAGGGCCTTATTGTAAAGAACGGACTGCAGCCCCTTCCCAGCAGTCACCAAAAATAGAGGCTTTTAGTCCAGTCACATGATCAACCACAGAATTAGGGTTAGAAGCAGGTTTATCACTGTCCAGGTCATATATTGATTGCAACTTGACATCTGAATTTCACACACTCTGACCTAAAAGTATGAACAATACTGACCCTGGATTCATAAGTCAAATGGATCATGTGATAATTAAAGTTCATTGGTTTAAGGATAATCATTACTATGATGTAGAAAATGAAGTCACAGACATGAAAAAAAAGCAAAAGGATATCCCCATACACGAGTACAATCATGATAACAATAGCATAGCTTTTCAATGCCTTGACACTTCTCCAAAGTGGAAATACGGATGGTGAATAGGCATATGAGAACATGTTCAACATCACTAATAATCAGGAAAATGTAAATCAAAACCACACTAAGATGCAATTTTACACCATTAAGAATTGCCCAGAAAAAATAAAATAAAACAAATCAAAAAACAAACAAACAAAACGGGCAACTACAAGTGCTGGTACAGATATGAAGAAAAAGGAACATTCTTACACTGCTGGTGGGAGTACAAACTAGGCCATTCGCTCTGAAAGGCTGCATGGAAGACCCTCAAACAATTGAAAGTAGAACTACGATTTGACCTAGCAATCCCGCTCTGAAAGGCTGCATGGAAGACCCTCAAACAATTGAAAGTAGAACTACGATTTGACCCAGCAATCCCACTACTGGGAATCTACCCAAAGGATACAAAACACTAATCCATAAGGACACCTGTACGCACATATTTATTACAGCACTATTTACAATTGCCAAGATACGGAACAATCCAAATGCCCCAAACCTGATGAGTGGCTGAAAAAGATGTGGTATATCTACACAATGAAAAATTATTTATCAGTCAATGAAGACAGCCTTATATCATTTGCAGTAACATGGATGGAGTTAGAAGGACGGATGGATAGTTAGATAGATGGAGTTAGCAGAAATAAGCCAGAAAGAAAAAGAGAAATATGGGATGTTCTCACTTACATGAGGGAGTTAAGAAAAACAAACAAGCAAACAAACAAAGAGACAAGAAAAATATAAAACTTGCAAATATATAGAACTGAAACAGAGTGAGAGAGGGAGAGGAGGGAGAAAATGGGGGATAGGGAGGGCTCAAAAGACTTTAATCATTCACAGGTGATAAGGTGATCATGGAACCTTGGGACAAACAATGATGTACACATATATGAGTGAAACATATGTATATATATATATACATATATGTGTGTAAATAAAAAATTTTAAAAAATAAAAATTACAGTAGTATAGCTAAAGTAGCTTGTAATAGATATGAATGCTAAATTTACCAGACAAAAATTTAAAGATACATGCAAGACATTATTAAACTTTTATGCAATGCCATTATTACTATTTTTAGAAATTGTGGTAAAAGCCTGTGGCAGACTAAGAAAAATCCTACACAGCCCAGAAATCCTAAAATTCTGAATAGTATGGTGCCTATGTAAAGTCACAGGTCATAGATTTTGCCCATATATATCTTTGTTCCTCTGTTCTTCTGATAATTCTGTAATTTTGTCCCTATGTTTAAAATACTTAAATAAAATTTTTTGTGTAAGTTCACTAGTTTTCAGCAGCCACTGTTGACAATGCAGTAGTATGCACAATGTGGTGATGAATATCAAAGGTAAAATTTAAATTCCTATTCACAGCTTTTCAATGCCCATGTACATGTCCAAAACACTATTTAATGAACATTAAGGAGCCTAAAATTGTGGACTCTAGCAGAGGTGTAATACATCTCCTAGACTGTGGCTCTAGATCATTAAAGACTAACATAATTAAACATTGTGAGAAAAACATCCTGGAAGCATAATTGTCTATCTCATTTATTACCACATCTAACTGCCTCTAGGTTTTAAAAGATATTGCTCATAAATATTTAACCTTGGTTTCAATTATTAATTGGAAACAGGTTTACTGTGCACTGCCATTTTATTCCCAGCTGCAAGTTTAACACAGTAGCTCTTTATATCAGTTCTGTAAATTCAGCTATGATCAGGGTTGGTCATTTTCAATTGCACGAAAATTTATGATGTAGATCTCATATATTCATAACTTAATATAAAATACAAGGAATTCAAGAATGCATAAAGAACTTGTTACCACACATTTCTAGAATGATAAAAAAATTAGCCTGTTGTCAATATTTTACTTCCTACATACTGTATTATATTGTACTTTCATTTTCAAGTTAGCTTAGGAATAAAAATCTCTAAAAGTTAAACTGCAGTTATACTTATTTCTTTTTATATTCCTGTTTTCTATTCATATAGAAAACTGAAATTGTTTCATTCTCCTTTATTTCAGAATAAGCCTGTTTAATCTTTAAAATCAAGTGCTCCTAAAAGTGAAAAGCGTAAGACCAAGGTAAAAATAGTGTCTGAAAAACACTTCATTTCAAATGTAATATCTAATGTCAAGGCCAAAAATAGCTTAATGTGATATTTCATAATATATCTGTTACATTGACTATAATCATTCTAAAGTGAACAGGAAGATAGAAATATGATAGAATAAAACTTTATTGCTACAGATTTCTTCTGTTTTCTTTTTGATACTATGATTTATTATTAAAATGAAATAATCAAGATATGAACACATTGAATTCAAATCAGACCAGGGATATGGTAACTTCCATATTTAAAGAAAGGTAATCTTAAACAACTGTCTGCAGTTTAGCATTTATTACAAGTTTCTGGAAACTGGCTGAAATAGGAAGATATACCTATTTCAAATTAGGGCTTTTATAAGGTCAAATGTTAAGGGAATATAAATATATATATATGTTGAATAGGAAGAATTTTGAGGCAGAGATTATATATATGGGCTTTATTTATGTACTCTAGGTTATCAGGGGTGGGAATAAACATCAAAATAACCAGTTGAAAATAAATAGAGATATAATGAAGCAGTGAAATAATTAAAGCAAATAGATATTGAAATTAGTGACAACTGAAAATTTAATTTAGGAGTAGAGCTTTTCAAATTTATGATGAAATGCAAGTCACAGTTATGAAACAGAAATAATAATCAAGATAATACTGAGTTTGACAAATTTGGGGGCCAGTATGCTGTCCGTTCTGGCCACTGTTTTCTGTACTTATTCTGCTCATCACTGCACAGAGGTGAAGAACAAAATTGGATTATTGGAAAAAGACAAAAATGTTCATACCTTGAAAATATGAGTACCAAAGGGTATTTCTAAAAAAAAAAAACATAAATTCAGAAATTCCACATTTGAGAAGTAACTCTTAAATATGAGTAGTATTAGAAAGAACATATAAATTTAGAAATATTAAAGTACATGTTGAACAAGTAATGACTTCATCTCACCCAAATATGATCTCAAAGAACATTAAGTTATAGCTGTTACTGTTATTACAGAAGACTTTGATTGACATAAGCCATTTTTTCTCAGGAAGCCTCACCACACATATTAGGCATTTATGACAATATTCACATGGGCGTAAAAAGTGAATGTATGGTTTAAAAATGTACCTACATATTTCTCTTCAACAGCTGCTTCGTATAGCATGATTTTTTTCCGAAAAAATAGATAAAGGGGAAATTCTAGATTAGCACTTGTAATAATAGTATCAGCACTATTCATCTAGTAGTATTTTTTTATCTCACATATATTATTGACTATAAAGCTCTTAACATCAAAGAGGAAAAAATAATATGACAACAAGGGGGGAATAATTTTGCTGTAAATCATATCTCCTCCACAGAAATATTATAAGTAGTCTCTTACAGTGACATGACTAGCTAGCTCCATTTTCTTTTACTACTATTTATATAAACTTCATAAAATTTATAACATACCCACTTTACAAAACATATCCCAGTATCATTGTTGCACAGGTAAATACAACAGGAATAAACCTGCTCTTAGATTTTAGTATGGTTACAAATGTTTCTTTAAGATCTGACATCCTGAGATTAAGATGAAAAAGTTCTATCACTTCTATTCAATACCCTCACACAAAAAAAGTGATAAAGGAAAAATTTCTTAGGATTTCACAAAACAACTAATGTTTCTCCCTGTCAGTATCACATAGGTTACTTTTCTATCTGGTAAATGTTTTTGCTGTTGTTCTCTTGTTTATCCTCACTCAATTCCTCCCTCTTGCCTCATAATTCCTCAAATAACTCATACCTGGGACCCACCAAGACTAATTGTTGTTATTGTGATGTGATTAGACGACAATGTAGTCAATATTTCTGTTTTTTTTTTTTTTTACTGGGTTGTATAATTTATTCACATAGTAGATGTTTAAAAACTTCCTAGACATTAGCAATACAAACACAATGTTTCTGGTCAACATTGAGTAATGTGAATATGTGTTGTGAACATACATACATACATACATACATATATATATGAGGTGTGCATATTTATATAAATGTGCACGTGTATGCTTGCATGTATACGTGTAGATATTAGTAAGTTATGATGATTCATAATCAAATAGGTCACTCTACCACCCACTGGGGAATTTTCCAGTACCATTGTATCAATGCATGCAGTGCTCCCTTAACTCATTCCTCCACTTCTATCCCAGCAGTAATCATTATCCTGAAACTGAAAAAAGAAGAGAAAATTTATTTGTTTTTGAAAAATATATAGCTTCATTACTTTTCTGTGTGTTCTTGAATATTACCTTGTTTGGGGTGGCTTGTCTTTGCCTTCTGTATCATGCTTACACAGAGTGCTCTATGAGGGGATTCTTTTAACTCAGTATTATGATTCTCTGATTCATATGTGTTACTTATAGCTCTAACTTCAGTTTTTCTGCTATAAGCTATTTTATTATACAAATACTCCAAATTTTAGTTGGTCTCTTGATAGACATTTGAATTCTTTATCGTTTTACTTATAAACAAACAAGTACATGTCTTCATTACAGATTGCAAAAATTTATTGGGCATGTTCTATGATGCTTTATTACTTATTTGTTTATATTTTAATAATCAAATTATTTATATATATATAAATTTCACATCTTTTTAATCCCCAGGGTACACCCATTTACCCTCCCTGACTGTTCCCACTTTGCCACTCCAGCACCAAATTTTATACTTCAATTCGGTTGTTAGCTTTTTGACTTTTCTTCATGGCTTTGTGTTTATATTTCCCATGTCCATATAATCATGACACCATTTGGTGTCTGTATTTTTCTTTTTGATTTGTTTCTGCTAATATGATTTCTTTTAGGTACATCCATGTTACCATAAATTCATCTAATTTCTCATTTTTAATTGATGAGTAATATTACATTGTGTATATATATATATATATATATACCACATCTTTTTCATCCGTTCATCTGATTTGGGACATTCGTGTTGTTTCCATGTCTTTGAAATTATAAATAGTGCTGCAACAAACATCAGGGCACAAGTGTCCCTTTGTACCCACATTGAGGTCCCCTTTGGGTGGATTCCCAAAAGAGAAATTGATGGGTAAAATGGTAGTTCCATTTTCATTAGTTTGAGGGTCCTCCACACTGCAAGACTTAAATGTTGGACCTGAAATCATAACACACATAGAAGAAAACTTGAACAAAACCCTCCATGAATTACAACTCAGAAATCCCTTTCTGGAAACATGGCAAAAAAAAATGAAGGAAAACAAACAGATGGGGCTACATCAAACTAAAAAGTTTTTGTAAAGCAAAAGAGGCAACAGAAAAAAACTAAAAGAAGCCCATCTGAATGGGAAAAAATATTTGCCCTCTACAAGAGTGATAAGGGTTTAATAATGAAGAGCCACAAGGAACTCATACAACTAAACAAAAGCAAAACAAAAAGCCCAATCAGAAAATGAGAACTAAAAAGACACTTCTCCAAAGAGGAAATACAAATGGCCAACAGCCACATGAAAAACTGCTCAATGTGACTAGCAATAAGGAAAATGCAAATCAAGACCATAACAAGATACCACCTTACACCAGTAAGAATGGCCCATATCCAAAGAATGGGCAACAACAGGCGCTGGCAAGGATGTGGAGAGAAAGGAACATTCTTACACTGCTGGTGGGAATGTAAACTGGTCCAGTCACTGCAGTCATTATTTCTAATGTGGATGCACATTTGTGCATAATTTCTAGCAATTCCAAATAATGATGATATGATTATTACCACACAGATTTTCTGGACTAGATAGGTTTTCCTATATGAAGTCGATAAATGAAAACAAATGTAAATTGTAGGATTTGCATATGGTAAAACTTAGCAGATATCACCAACATTTTCTCTGATATGTACATTTTTTTCTGATTTGTACATTTCTTCTGTTTGTAAAATATCCAGCCATGTTCCTCTAGACTGTCATATTTCTCAACACTGAGATTTGCAGATCAAAAATATATGGAGCAGCAATATCCCAGTATGGCTTTGATTAGCATATACATGTCTACTCAAGAGGTTGTAGGATTTATCTGGTAACTGAAGAGGTTGAGTGTTTTTTTCTTAATTTATTTTTAATATTTTACGATTTAAATTTTTATTAGCAGTTGTTTGTAAATTTCCTGTATATTCAATAGCTATGTTTTATATCTTATCTTTTCTTAATTGTTCCTGTCAATGTTTTGAGTTAATTCTTTTGTGTTTTGTCTTAGAGGTTATTTTCTTCCTTAAGGTCTTGAAGACTATCACCTAATTATCTTTTCAAGATTCTATATAATTTTCCTTTCACAGGTTTCTCTTCAATCTACCTAGCACTGACTCTCCTTTAATCATATGATATAGAATCCAACTTATTTGTTTTCCTTTACATGGAAAACTAAATTCCCTCATACCAATTAAAAAACTCTTATTTCACCCCATTATGTGTAAGTCTATTCCTTGGTTTGTTCATTTGTTCATGCTGTCAATTGATACAATAATATGATATTTTTCCCCCTGCAAGACTTAATATTTTATAATATATGATTTCTACCATGTTCTCTTTCTTTATTAGTATTTTGGCTATGACTATAAATTTTAGAATTAAGTAAAAATCTATTTGATACTTTTATTTCAAAATAATAGGCATGTATACTAATATATAGGAATATGTATGTGTATATTTAGCTATCTTGTATATATTATACACTAATTCTAATAATATTCCATTGATTACTATACATTTATTTCCAAATGAGTGTTTTTATTTGTTATTGTATGTCCTGTGATTATGAAGTTTTTGCTTTTTCTGTTTTAATTCTGGTTTTATTTTTTTTTCCTTAGAGATATTGGATTTATTATTGAAGCACTTACTTTTCTTAACTAAAAGAAGGCATCATACTTACTTGACCTATTTAGATTTCAAATGAAAGAGAATATTTGCCTTTTTGTCTCTAACCCATAAACAAAGCAATACAGAATAAGACACTGTTTAGCTGCTGTCTTGTTATTCATGGTGTTGCATAAATGATGCTACTAGTACAGTGAATCCAATGGAGGACTGATGCCACATTGTTGTGTAAGAATTCTAGTTGCAATCTCCTACAATCTTTAGTCAGAGATTATAGACCTGTAGTTTATGGAACAAAAATACACTAAGAACCATTCTTTTTATGAGAAATAGTCTCAGCTCCCTATACTTAGAATAAGTAGACTATCACTTTAATAAAGAGAGATGGTATAAAAATGACCTGATTGTGTGTCTTAAAACTGCTTTATGTTGAATAAATTAATTCACAAGGAGAGTATAAAGAGCAGGTGATTAAGGAAATCAAATTCCAAGATGATTATGATTTGTTTTTTTCTCCATGGCAGACCTTCGTCAGAAATAGGATACTACTTTCTTTAAACAAAAAATTGAGGCAACATTTGTTTACAAAACTGTATATGATTCAGAGGTACAGGATCTACACACAAGGATGTACCTGAAAGTTGATAAAGAATGCCAAATCCTCAAAATAGACAGGGTTTTGGACAATATCCCTGCAAGTATACTTCTCCAAAATCAGATGTATCAGAGGCACAAATTTGTAATGAGTTGTGGACCATGGCTAACCACATATGGTAAGAGGATAAGAACAACTAAAAAAAAAAAAAATGAATGGTAGACTCCTTACATGTGGATTTGAAAAATTATCTGCAACTTCATAATAAAAAACAAGTGAAAACATTTTTTTTTCTATGTGAAAGCTCACAAGAAAAGTATTTAGATCAGAGAAGATGCTCCAAAACTACACAAGCTTACCTGCCTGGTATCCTCTTTTTAGAAACTGCCATAAAATCTAATCACTAGGCACACCAAACAGCTAGATGCAGGATAATCTCACTGAAGTTCAACTGGTCATTGTCATTAATGGGTTATCCTCACAATTGCATGTTTCACATCTTTTCTCTACAACATTGGTAAGCTGCCCAGTGGAAATTTAGCTACTTGATCCTCTTTTAATCAGCCAGTTCTCACTTGAATAAAAAAAATATGGTATATATGGATGTCTGCTTTAACCACAATGTCCCTTATTGCTGTTACAGTGAACTGTGATGAAAGACTATGCATGTGTTGGTGATGGATATGGTGTGGTAACACATCTGAAAGGTATGATCCTGTAGCTTTAATTTTATATATAGTGGCTAACTAATGTTGTCTCAATAAAAATAAATAAAACAAATTTGGATTTCTTATTTAATTCACTTTATGATATAGGCAACATTGTTTCTGAATAAGCAGTTCATTTTACAATATCAATATTGATACTGATGTGACTAATATTTAAATGACTCATGCTTAAGGAGTTTGCTTGTTTTATGTATTTTTTTCTCAGCAAATATAGATTATTTTCATGGAAAACTAATGATTTAGCAATGAAATGACTACACTTTAGGCATATTGTCCTATACAATGTGGCATGTGCCAGCATTTGCTTGTATATACTGGAATAGAAAATTATGTTGGGTATGAGAAAAGGTTGCTGCAAAGAAAGATAGCTATAGCCATCTTTAAGGAGATCCATTAAGAATTCAGCTGTATACTGATCAGTGTGTGCATGAGAAGAAGCTATTCAAGGATGTAAGAAGAACCACTGAGACCAAAGGAAAACGATCTCTGGAGCTTAGAATTCCAGAAATACTGCCTTCTATGATCAAGCATGGCATAAAATAGTATGATTCACGGGGCATCAGGTGGAGTAGGCCGAAAGTCTTGGTTCAGTAGTGGGAAGAAATTAACCCTAGCATAATGGTTCTTCTGTTCCTGTGTAATACAATATTAAAATAAGATTGAAAAACATAAAACAATTTTTAAGACATAGTGGAATCCCAAGAACAAATCTTCCCTTCCTCCTCCCTCCTTTTCATCTTTCCCTCCATTCATCCTTCCTCTAAGCCTCTTCCTTCACTCTTCTCTTTGCCTGTCTCTTTAGTTGTCTGCAAGTAATTGAACACTTATCGCAAGCCACTAGAGTATGATTTAGAAATTATATCAGGGAGAACAAATGTTTTTTAAATGGCACCCAAGTGGTCACAAAGAATTAATGAACTTGATATCCTTCCTGAACCAGTTTCATTTCAAAGGAACCCTTTCACAGATGAGGTGTGTAGCTAATTATAATCGCACATTTGGCTAGCTGCTTAGTCATGCAAAATGAGAGATATTATGGGTCATGAGTAACCAACCATCCTGCCATATGGACATAATATTCTGAATAGCTTCTATCTTTTTAAGATTTTATGGCAATAACTTCTAATGAGAAATAAAATGTTTTTCCTTATTTTTTACAAAATTATTTCCACTAAATATCATGGGGTTAAGTTTAAAAGTATTTCATTTAGAGGTTATCATTTTAAAATGTCTCATTTAATGAACAAATGAATGTTTTCAATGGAGTTGAACAATATAAACTTCCTATTTTTCACCCTTTATATTAGCAAGCTTCATACAGAGTACAGTGGAGAATTCGGTAGATGATCATGAAAGAAATATCAATATAGAACATTTCTAATATTTCCTCTCCAAATTAAAATGAAGGGATGCGATAGCTTTGGTAACAATTCATTTCAAATTCTATTGGATTAGAAAAGTGGCCTGGGCAGGATTAATAATGCAGATTTTCAAGAAACTAATTCTATGTTAACATAAAACTATCAAATAAAAATGATAAGAAACATTGTCACAAATGATTCATCTATTTATAAAGACTTAATGATGTTGGGCAGGTAGCATATTGAATATGCACATCACTTTCATTATCATCATAACTGTGAGGCAGTCAGACAATTTTAAAATTCTTGTGAATTTCTTTTTAATATAATTTAGGTAAACATAGTTCTTAGATTTATGAGTTCTTTAGGACACTCAAGCTTTGGATGAGAAAATACTTTTTTAATTCTTAAATTGCTGGCTATCACAATTTATTGGCTAATAATGTATATTATTAAATAAGCTAATTTTTCATACTACTTGGAAAATATTGCATTTAGAAAACATTCCTTTTCTTTTATATTTGTTCATATATTCACATATGCACATGAGTTGATAACTGGGCAGAAGGTCTTTTTGTTTTAAACAGTCAGTTCAATCTCTGAATTTTAAAAGGAATATGTTGATGTCATCAAATTAAAAAAAATATGTGAGATATTGTGTTAAGTATGTTTAAAGTTCCAAAGGCCAAACATCATCATATGAATTGGTGTTCATGATGTCTGCAAAATCCTTCTATTGCTTCTTTCTCAGGTTCCAGCATACTCCTGTGGCATATCAGTCCTTCTTTGACACCAGTCAGGAGAAAACAGAGATGATGTCTATGTCTCCTTCTATATAATAAATAAAAACAGTGTCTTTCTTACAAATATAAAGGTTGAAGTGTATACATCATCTGTTTTCATAGTAAGAGAAATGTGATAGTTGGCTTAGAACTGTCAATTTTTAGGATTAATTTAGCTTAAAATAAGGAATACCTTTAATCATAGATTATACATAGACTATAGATACATAAATTATAGATATACAGATTTATGAAATGTTAGTTCCTCAAGGGAAAATTAAAAAAAAATTCCAAAAATACAATAAATATATTTTTAAGTGGAAATGTATTTCACCTCCCGCCACCTTACATTTCCATTCTTAAATCAAGTATAATACATATAATATATAGGCTATAACTCAGGCTAATGCTCTTCTCACTAGAAACTTAAAAAAATCATTTGATAGTTTGGGAAATCTGGTATCTATTCCTTCTGTATTCTCTTATTTGATATTCTGATGTCTTTTTCTTTCTATATTATGACAATTGATTTGTTATGTAATTTAGTATATTAATCATTGTTCAGTTATAGGTTGCTCAAAAATAACACACTAATTACAGAAAATTTCTAACCTGCCTATGATTTTTCAACATATAGAAGGCAAAAATATTCAATTCTAAAATATGACCAGGCTACTGATATTAATATAATGGTTGCTGGTAGAGATTGTATCTTCATTAGTGTACAGCTGATTTTTCATTTGTTATGGTTCTTTATAAACCTGATGTGAGGATAAGAAAAAAAAAATACAGAGGTTAAGTGACTCCTCAGAAGTTAACTACACAATATTAAGAGAAAAAGGTATATAGGAAGGTAGAAAGATGAGAAGGGAGGTATGGGGGAAGAAGAGATGGAGGATGGATTGAAAAAACATAGGACTAATGACCAAAATAAACCAAATAAAAATATTCTTTCTGTCTTTTCTTTCTTCAGTTTCTTGGAGTAGGAAAGGGGTAAATGTCAGTTTTTAAGTCCTGACTAATTTCAAACAATGATAAGCAATCTCATTATTGAGTTTCTTTTTGTCTGATAGGATATTTTAGTTATTCAAATATTTGTTTGTTTTATATTTTAAAATATATTTTTTCTTTAGAACAAAAATAATACAGTTATTGTTTACATAAAATAATACAGAATATGAAAGCACACAGAGAAAGTGAAGGATCATCACTCTATCAGAATTAGAAATTTCAACATTTATAAAATATTTACATTTTACTTATCTTTAAACATTTAAGTATGTGTAAAATGAGTAATTTTACATTTTGCATTGATATGAAACTTGACGCTAAAATACACAGTAAGTGTATTCAATGTACTAGGCTTTGTTCATAAAAAGAAAAGGGAAACACAAGCCTTCAACCATAATTTGTATATTCAGAGACAAATAAATTTTATTACTTGTGATCTAACAGTTCGCCCCAAATCCTTTTTTAAAGCAACTCTATACAAAAGTTTTGTTAAACATCTTATAGACGTTTATCGATTACAACTTTAAGCAAACATTGCTTTCAAGTAAGTAAACCAAGTTTAGACGATGTAAGTCAGATGCCCATTTTTGAGGTATTTTGAATGGGATCAACACTGACATTTAAGTCATTCTCTTAAATACCACAAATTATAATTTATGGTAGCTTACTGATATTCAATATTCATACTTCTTAAATTATAGTAGTGCAAAATTCTTAACAGAAGCTGTTACCGAGTGAGGGAAACATCCTTTTTAATTTGAGTTTTTGAGAGTTCTTCCACCTGTGTGCGTGCAAGCAGCTTCTAAAGTTATAAAGCAGTTTAAACAACAGGGGTTCATTAACAAGGAAAATTAAGCAGGAAAATTAAAGTCCTTAAAGCCACAAGTGGCCAGTATTTTACCCCAAGTACCATTTAGTCTGAAAATTCCAAACACATGTCCAAGACGGTGCCCCTCCAAACCTTAGGCACTCCTGCAAAGTCCAGTCTTTCTCAGCATCTTTTCTTTTCTTCTTCTCTCTCCAGCCTTCCAAGATGCTCCTCTTCTCCAAGGCTCTTTAAACTTTTCCATCAGATGCTGATGCAAACTCAGTTTTTTAAATATGCTGCCTTCTGCAGCTCCAAGTATTTCTTTTCCCAGGCTCGCCTTCTTCAGTGGCATCTGGCCAAATCCTCCAGGCCTACCCTCAGCAGCCCCTGTTCACCCCCAGTTCGCCATTCTGGCATCTGATTCCAAACCACCTACATCTCTGCTGGTCACCCTCCCACCATGTGGCTCCTAGTCACCTCCAGCTCACTCTTCTATGGGTCTTCTCCTGGCAGGTCATGTGGGTCTGTTCTCTCAGTCCACCATTGTTGTCTCTCTTCCTATCTTTCTCTCTCCTTGTCTCTCCCTTTCTATATGCCGTCTCTTCCACTTTCCATTTTCTCTTGTGTGGATCTTTCTTTCAGACACTGCCCACCAGCGTATTTTGGCACCAATACAATTTTTATCTGCAGGGAGGGTGGGGCAAGGTGAACCACTGGGGTTGCAATGTAGTGAAATTTATATAAAAACAAAAACAATTTTTATCTGCATCACTACCCTGTATCAAAGCTATTAGTGAATTTTTAAAGTGATATGATTAATTTCATTCATCTCTAATCAATAAAAATTACCCAATGATTGAAACTATCAACATAAACATTATTTATCTATAGATTGAAATATATATGTAAAATAATAACCATAATATGCAATGTCTTATGTAAGTAGCAAATTTATTTCACTAATCTAGTGTAATAAAATAACCATGAATAACTTTTTTCATTTTTGATAATTCTACTTTGTTGTTCAAAGGATTATTTGGGAAGTTTTGAACTATTCAAGTGGATAATTGAGTTTAGGAGAACTCAAATGATATACAGAATTGATGTTAATTAAAATACTTGCCTGGGGCCTGTACAGTGTTCTCAGTACAGTTATCATGCACTTCCCCCTAACATCTTCTTCAAATATGTAGAAAATAAGCCATTCTTTACTTTCTCCTTTAAAAATGATTCACCCCCTAAAGAAATAATATACATCAAGTATTTTCATTCCCAATTACACCATAAAGTAAGCTATCTAGAATAAGATTTTAAAAAGAGAGAGAGAGAATGAACCATCTAAAAATAATAGGGCAGTAAGATGTCAGTTATCTTTTAAAAAAACATTGCATTTTAATCTAATTTTAGAAATTTCAGAGCTTAGTCATAACACTAGACTATTTGAAAATATTTTAAATAGTTGTGCTGAATTCTGTTTAAGAATAGTACAACACATTGTATTAGGAAGCTCAAAAGTGGTTGGTTGACAAAGTTGTATACATGCAATGAATACTTCTAACTCACTAATGGAAAAGGTGACTTTATAGCAAATAATATGTTTAATATTTATTAGTGAGAATTAAACTTGAAATTAGTATATAAAACAAAACAAAGTATTTATAGCTAAATCATCCCTTAGGTCATACCCCAAAGAGTTTGCTAATAATGAGTGATGGCTTGGGTTTTGAAGTTAAGGCTGTTTATGATGTGTTTCAGTTTTATGAATGGCTCCATAACCTTTAGTGTAAATGGCTCCATAACCTTTAGTGGTTCTAGTGAATCAGGGCCTGGGCACATATTGTGCAGAATAGACCACATGGAGGGACTCAGGGCACTCTTATTCACTGCTCAAAGTCTTAAAGGAAAATGACTATATGCAGAAAACAGAAGCAGGCAAGCAGCAAAGTTTGTGTAAGACAGTATCTTTTATAGTTACATAATTCAGGGGAAGGGTGAAAACTAAAACATGTATTGACTTTATAGACTAGTTTGTTATTAGATAGTTATTTCTGCTGGTGCAGTTCCCAGAGTGATGAGGGAGATATTCCAGGACAAAGAGACATTCCAGGGCAATAAGATAAGATTAGGGAGCAGGGAGTAGGGAGAAGCTTGACCAAGGTAACTCTCAATAAGCACAGCTGGCAAGGACCTTCATCAGAAACAGTTTGCCATTCCTAGTACTCGAGTTTTCTCAGTGGAGACCGCTAAGTCTATGCAGGTGTGTTCACTAGGTTATCACAAGGTCTCATGCAACACTTTAGTTAATTTATTTTTCCTTTCAATCATCCAGTCATTTCCATTTCCTACCATTCAAGATCCTTAGTTGATATATTGCCTATTTTATAAGCCCTAGATGATATATTTTTCTGAAATATTCAGTTTTATCCTGCTCCATTGTGTTATTCATTTTAATTCACCATGTAGTTATATTTTCCATTGAAACACTAACTCATTAAATTTTTGGATATGTCCTTTTTATTATTTATGCTGAAAGCATATTTTTATTAGAAAATTATATATCAAACACTATTGCTACAAATATCACTCTAACTTGGTGGACTGACCAAAAAATCTACAACAAAGAACAGTAATGATAATGAGACAAAACTAAGAGCAACTAATAAATATAAAATAAAAATGCCTCAGATTGAGCGCCATAACCATGTCACAACGATAACACTATCAATATTCAACAAGAAATCACTCTTTCTGAAATGCATGGACACAATTTGGACTTGCACATTGCACAGGGGGACCTGTGTAGTTTTACCAGCCTTTGTTTAGCATATAAAGTGCTTACTATAATACTGAAAAGATGTCATGAGAAAATTATTCATGTTTATGATTTTATGAGCACCAAATTTTGAGTTATTTACTTATTATGTTAAGAGTCCACCTCAGTAATCTGCAAAGAAAAATCAAAGAGAAAGTACTCTACATTCCATTTGAAAAAGAAAACAAGAGCACTTAGAGAATGTCCCCCATTGAGAAGATTCCCATTAAGAAGATGTTGACTGTTTGTGAAATATTACTACCTCAGTTAAACCTTTAAGTTTGTTCAATTTTTACTTGCATCTAGTGGTGGTGTAGAAGCTCCTCTCAAATTAAATTAAAAGGTAGTGTCTCTGAATAGTGATAGTAATTTAGGAATCCAATTTCAGACAGCAGCACTGAAGCAGCAGCAGCAGTCCTGAAGCCATCTCCAAGTTTGAGCAAGACCTTTAAAGGACTCCTACTCTGA
The DNA here is from genome assembly GCA_004024945.1 of Uropsilus gracilis. Lineage (NCBI taxonomy): Eukaryota > Metazoa > Chordata > Mammalia > Eulipotyphla > Talpidae > Uropsilus > Uropsilus gracilis. The sequence continues at coordinate 27,298 of PVHY01005250.1, forward strand.
GACATGGTCTTTCCATTCCTCTAGATAAATAGCTTGCCTAGGTCTCCAGACCAGTTTCCGTCCATTTTGAATGGTTAATCTCCTAAACTTGGCCAAGAATTTTGTAACTTTTCCCGTTTTGTAGCTAGTTTGAATTGTATGTTTATACTGTTGTAATGTGCAACAACCATAATAAATTCATACTGATACATACATTTGATCGAATTCATAATAATACCTTCCCACCTATAAAAGTTAGCACTTTAGAAACCAAAATTGATAAAACATGGGTGTGCAACATTATTGTTCAACATATGTATATTGAAGCATTTTTATAAAGAAAAATCTGATTGGCTTTAGCAAGTGATTCCATCTGTGACATTCCCTTCACCCCACCCAACTTCATACACAAGTTAATTGAAATTTAGAAAAACCAAGTTAACACTATTAGTATATGGTAAAGTAGGAGACCAAGTATACATTTTCTAAAAGTTTCACGTTGTTATAGAATTCTGATTTTCTAAGGTAGACAGACTTTGTAACTATGCAAACAATACAAAGAAAGGGAGATAGTATAAGGGAAATTGTTAAATTAAAACAGAAAATGATATTTTCAAAAGGGTATATTTGATGATGAACTTTAGGTTAGATTTTGCTAGTGAAACTTTGCCTCAGTATTGTATATATTCTTTACAAATTTAAATTTAATCAACTTATAGGATAAAAGGTTATTCAAAGAGATCATAAGATTAACCATGCCAGGTTTGGGTGAAAGGAAGCATTAGGATAGTATTTTAATAGTGGCAATGATAAAAGGCAGGTCATCAGAGTACATTTATATTTGAACATTACAAAGATCCTCTTTAAAGTGCCTCCTGATGAAATTCCACTTAGTTAAATAGTCTTCCAAATGCTTTCCCTGAATTACATATAAATGGAGTTAGACAATGGGGACAGACTACATAGGATTCCTGAAAAGAGAGCTATATATTTCTGTTAGGTTCAGTATCTTTTAATTATTGTTCGTATCCTATTAACTGATAAATTGGACATTGTTTTTCCACAACATGATATTTAGCAGCCCCTGATCTTTAATGGAACACTTACTCTTTTGAATTAAGAAAATACATCAGAAATATATATATATATGTGTATATATATATATATATATATATATATATATATATATATATATTCCCCAGCATACAAATTATAGTTTCATTGACTTGAAGTGGAGACTAGATTTATTGATTGGGTCATAAAACAAACACTGTGTTGAGCTGAAACTGTTTCTACATATATGCAAATATAAAATCCTTATGATAAACACCTTAAAATAATGGAATGATATTTATCAATATATTTCAAAACTTGGAAAAAAGAAACTTAAATTTGAAAATTTAAATTGATTTTGAGAAATTAGTAATAATTGGTTGATAAAATAAAATCAAAATTAAATATTTGAAAGATCAGCTATCAATTAACTCAAAGGACATTAAAGTTTATTTTTAACCGGGCACGGTGACTCGTGTTTTTGTTTGAAGCACCTGGGGCGAGACATAGCGGTTCGAGTCATGGTCGGGGCAACACAGAGAAACCTAGTCCCAAAATATAGCTGGGCATGGTGACTCGTGCCTGTAATTCCAGCTACCTGGGAAGCTGAGGCTGGGGATTGCGGTTCCATGAGCAAAAATAGCGAGACCTAGTCTCAAAAAAAAAAAAAAAAAATTTTTTTAAATGACAAATTCCTAATTTAATTAAAAATAAGAAAGGAATATTAATTTGTCCAACCATGTGCACATAATATATGGATACTTTTAAGCACTAGCGTTTTTTAAAAAGTATAACTTTTTGAGAATATTAACATATTAATGTTTACAAAAATGAGTGTAGATAAATTAATGAAAGATAGTTTAATCATGTGATATATCTTACAGTTTGTCATCTGCCCAAATTAATTTAGTTCTAATTAGTCAAAATTTTAAATATATTGGAATAGCATCATAGGCACATACATTTCAAAAACTAATGAGCCACATTTACTTCTGTACCTTGATGTGACTGCAGATTTAATGAAAATATTGAAAGAAATCGAAACTAATGACACTGTTTGATTTTGCTTGTTTATATACATTAATTCATTTTTCATATAGTCAAGTCATTCAAAAAACACATTCATAGCACTGGTATCAGTTTTAAACTCTCCTGAATTCAGACTTCATACTTTGATCATTAGAGGCTTTTAAATATCTTTAATGTGTGACACTTTATCTAAAACTTGCTTTTTTTTTATCATGCTTAGAATGTATAGAAGTATTTTGAGAAGTATACATATATTTAAGAATTTGTCTTTTTTCTATTTAAAGTTTGTTTTTTGATATACAGTCCTTTCATATACAATTTTCTCTCTGTACTTCTTTGGTAAAAACAAATGTTATCATTTTCAATTTGTTCTATCATATTCATTCTAATTGTTCCATTTCTGGAGTACACACAACAATTTCACTCTTGTTGGTAAATTATGCTTTTGAGTGTTTAAAATTTATGTTGTGTTATACAATCCATTAACTTCTTTATTGTTGTTAATAAATAACTTGAAAATATATTCTGAATTTTGTGAACTCATCCTATTTCTAAGTATATTTCTTCTAGAAACCATAATAAGTTATTTAAATTGTACATATTCATGTTTTATTCTCAGAGAACTAGATCCCTCTCAGTCAACTCAACCATTGGATAATGAGGCAGAAACAAAGAAAATTGTTCATTAAAGGGCTTGATTTTCCTTCTTGGCACATTGAAAGCTACATTTTCTTATCTGTCTTCCACCCATGAAGTTTTGTATCTGCAAGTTCGAGTCAAAGGAATCCAAGGAGAAATTATTTTAGTCATGATCTTTCTAGTCGCTTTGTCCTAGTCTGCAGAGTGCATGTTAAAGCTGTTATGTGATTAGACACATTCAGAACTTATTGCCTACTTGGAAAAGAGAGTCATCTGACGAAGAATTGTCACATTAGGCTTTGTAGACATGGGGAATAAAACTGTATCTTTAAAAGTCACTTAGATTTTTTGAGGTTTCTTGTTAAAGTAGATGGTAGTTATTTTAATATATACAAAAAGACGATTCGAAAAATTAAAGCATCATGTCAGTCTGATTAAAAGAATGAAGAGTGAAACCCCTGGTTTGGCCAAAAGTCAGCAAATGGATTTTTTTGTAATTTTCTAATTATTTTTGTTGTGGGAAAAAAGCAAGATACATAGATAGGTATACATACTACAATGCCATAATTACAAAATTATACCATGCAAAATAATATATTATTTACTGATGTGTGATTTAAAAGTCTCAAATACCACTGGAATGGCAAGCATTAAATTCAGTGTACTGGAGATAGATGACATTCTCTGTGGATATCTCTTCTATTCTACTCCCCATTATACATTTCTAACCCTGCTACCTAATTTCATTTAGGAAGAAAGGTTGCATTGCTCTCAATTCTCTTATTGGATCTTTTGCCACCTGTCTGTCTAATCACTGTGACCATTAGGATTTCTGAGTCACAGGGAGATGGATCCTGTTGCTTTAAATAGATAATGAGTTTATTAAAAAGATATTATGTAGTTCAGAGAGACAGTGGGACATGAAAACCTGAAGCAAAGTCACCAGGGGCAATGTCCCAACCAACATGTAATGCTGATGCCATAATAAAACACAGCCATTCCTACAAAATACTAGAAACTCTGCCTGCACTATTGCCAATTGATAGAATCTAAAATTCAAACAACAACTAACATAACCACTGCTGGAATGTGTTCTAAACTCCATTCTTCTGGTACTACTGGTTTACAAGAGAAAATTTGCTGTTAACATATCTGCTGTAGTCCTCTGAGGTCTATTGAGTGCCTTTGTGATAATACCACTATTGGGTTCTATTTGACACATGACTAGCTAGAAACAACCTTGTCCTAAAATACTGGTGAAAATAGGTAACTGAATCTTTATATGTTATATTTGAGAAGGGACAGGACACTACATTTTAATTTCTTTAAGAAGAAATACTTCTTTTCTTCCTCCTTATTAGCTAGAAGGTGAGGGAGCCTACTCTGATCCAGCAGGAAGATGACCTAGAAAGTAAGAATGTAACACTTTTCCTCCTTTAATTCTAACTTCCAGAAATCAAAAGTGCAGACTGCTAGCAGAAACTTTTTTGTATCTAAATACTAGCTGTAATAGTTTTATAAAAAAAATTAATACACACACACACACAAAATAAGAATAAGTACCAAGAGACCCTAGAATAAAAGGGAAAGGAGGGGAGCCAGGCAACAATTTTATACAAAATGGAGGCATATTAACTAGTTTGTGTCCAAAAGTGCTGACTTAGAATCTGAGAAAACAAAATATTCAAATCATATGATAGCTGGAACTTCTAAAATATTTGAAGAAATACTCAAGCTCAGGATCTTTTTTCAAAAGAAAATCTTTTTGAAATTAAATACTTTCCCAACATCTAAATTTATAAATACCCTTAAATTTATGAGAATTTTAAAATCTGACTATATAATTCTTTTCTATATTCTTAATCAATATATCTGATTAGTAACAAAAATATCATTGCATTTATCTCTATGTCATTGCTCTATTAAAATTATTTCATAATTTCATAGGACTCATCTTTATTGTACTAATCATGAGCACTTTGCTTAGGCCACAGTAGCTACAGACATTATTAAAGACATGGATAAACAGATAAACAGTTTATGGTGGTAGTAATATTTTTGTCAGTTACTATTTTATGTCTACTATAGTTTATAAAGAAAATGAGTATTTTTGAAGGAAACTATTTTTCTAATCATTTAATTATTACATTTTTATAAAAGATGATAGTTTTAGTAAATCAAAATTATTTTTGTTTTACAAATATAAACAGGTATAAATCTCAAAGGATATGTAAATTTTCCTTTGGATGTTTTGATTACATGATTAGATATCAAAATTGAAGTTTTAACCTTAAGGTGCTTGAGTCATTTTTATTAGCTTCACTGCTTTTATTTTTAATAACTATATATAATAAAATATCAGTAAAATCACTAAAATATATTTATCAAATGTACTTATAATTTCATGAAAGACATAAACATGCAAATAAGGAAGGAATCAGAATTTCTTTTGGACTTAAAATCTATATAAAACTTGTTGAATATACTCCCTAATTTGCTTTTCATCAAAATACTGAGATACAGATACATATTTATTACCACACTTTTATGAATGAAAAAACTGCATTAGGAAAGTTAACAGGCAACATTTATTCATCTGAAGTGTAGTTTCAAATTTCTATGTCATCTCTCTTCAGAATGACTGTATAAGGATTAGAAAATTCTATAAAGTTTTGGACTATTACCAATAATTTGCTACAAAATAGTATCATTGTTTGCTTTTGTAGATAAACCCAAATATCTGGACTTATTTCTTCAAAAACATCACTATTGTAGTCGGGCATGGTGACTCATGCTTCAGCCTATGAAGCGGCTGGGGCTAGAGACTGAGACTCGAGCCCTGCTGGAGGCAACACAATGCGACCTTGTCCCAAAAAATAGTTGGGTGTGGTGGCGTGTGCCTGTAATCCCAGATACCTGAGAAGCTGAGACTGGGGATCGCTTGAGTCTATGGTACTCCTGGCAATGTAAACCTGTGGTTTCACTGGTAAAAATAGTGAGACCTAGTTTCAAAAAAAAAAAAAAAAGTCACTATCACTCATTTTAAAAGGCACTTGCTATTCTCAATCTAAAATTCTCTTTAAACTATTGCAATATTATTTACATGGGCTGCTTTTGTTTAATTTCCCCAATCAAATAAAAACAATAACAGTTTCCATATCTCAGAATGTATTGTTTGTTCTACTATTAGTCTTTTAGAAACGTTTAAAGAACTATATCACTCAATGTCACCCTTTCCTTCTACTATTCATTCTACGGATTAAGCTAACTGTTAACAACTAGATGTTTCTAACTCCCAGGTCACAAAAAACGGTAATTGGTTAGTAGTAAATAGTAAGTATTATCCACTGTCTCCAATGGGTTCTCTGTTTTAATAAATACTATGTGATTAGCAATTTTATAGTAACATGTATCATTATGCAACAACATGAGCAATAGGTAACAGAGACCATATTTTCTTATTGTCTGTTTTCCTCACTTCACCAGGAAAACACAATATAATATTCAATATAATATTCATAGACTGTGGATTAACTATTTTGAATAAAGTTTAAAATAAAATATATGTGTATGTGTGTATATATGTATATAAATATATTTGTGTATATATGTAAAGTCTATCAATAATCTTTTAACCCCCTATGTATACAGATACACACAAATATTTTTCCTTAAATCATACTTTTAAAAAATTAGGTGGCGAGGCCCCAGCTGTGAGCTGAGAGGGACTTTTGGTGCCTCCCACAGCCAGTGGGGGCATCGGTGGAAACTTTGGTTTTAAGTGACTCTTCTGGGGGCGCCAGTGCCTAGAGCAGATAGAAATCTCAACAAGAATTAAAATATTAGGTAGAGAGTACAAAAGTAAAGGACAAAACAATAGCCCAGAAACAAAGGGATCAACTCCCAAAAACAGCCAACAGGAGCAAGAAATCATACCGACACAAGGGCAGAAAACACTACAGACTAATATTCTTCAACATGCCAACCAATACTAGAGCAGTCATTGCACAATATGTGGAGCAAACCCAAAGAAAAAACACAGGAAGGAAGAAAAATACAAACAGTCAAATGAGCCCAAAGGGGAATAATCCATCTCCAAAGGACAAACAAACTCCAGTAACCAACATGGACGAAATCAAAGAAATGCCCTTTATGTTAAATAAAGAATTTAGACACATAATGATAAAAGCAATCACTGAGCTAAGAGAAGTAGAAAAATATAAAAAGGAATGTAGCAAAATGAACATAATCATTTGCGAACAAAGAACGAGATTGAAACCCTAAATAAGAAAATGAAAAAGTTGCAGTATATAAGAGGAGCGATAGAAGACATCAAAAATACAGGGAAAACCCATGAAAGCAGACTAGAGGACATTGAAGAACAAATCAGCACACTGGAGGACACAGAAGTAGAGAGAACTAAGAGAAAAAAGAGAGTGATAAACAAAATAAGAAGATAGTGAAAAGGAAAAGGAAAGAAAAGGAAAGGAAAAGAAGGAAAGGAAAGGAAATATAAGAGTAATCGGAATCCCAGAAGGAGAAGAGAAAGACATAGGAAATGATAGGCTTTTTAAAGCAATAATAAAAGAGAACTTCCCAAACTTGAAGAATGAAATGAAAATAGACATACAGGAAGCAAAAAGGACACCAAACTACTTCAGTGAAAGAAAAACCACAACAAGACACATAATTGTTAAGCTCCCAAGAGTTCAAGATAAAGAAAAAATAATGAGGATGACTAGAGAGAGGAAACAGTTAACCTACAAGGGAAAACTCATTAGACTGACCTCAGATTTCTCTGGAGACACTCCAAGCAAGAAGAGAATGGAACCTCATATTCAAAAAACTCCAAGACAAAAAGTGCCAGCCAAGAATATTCTACCTTGCAAAGCTGTCCTTCCTGTATGAAGGAAAAAATAGAACCTTCTCAGACAAACAAAGTCTCCAAAAATTTGCTACCACCAAACCCCCACTACAAGAAATACTGGAAGAAGCCTCAGGACCAAAACTCTCAGACGAATAAATTGAATATACATAACAAGAAACCAAAGCAGAACCTTAAAATGACCTCTAGAAAACCAACACTAGAACCCCACACATCAATAGTCACTCTAAATATCAATGGTCTTAACTCATCAATCAAAAGATGCAGAGTTGCAGACTGGATTACAAAAGAGAACCCAACATTCTGCTGTCTCCAGGAAACACATCTAATCCCTTAAGATAAGCAAAGACTGAAAGTGAAAGGATGGAGAACAATTGTACAAGCAAACGGTCCCACGAAAAAGGCAGGGGTAGCCATTCTTACAGCAGATAAAGCAGATTTCAGAATAAAAAAAATGACAAAGGATAAAAATGGATACTACCTAATGGTATGTGGTTCAACTCACCAAAAAGACTTAACAATTATCAACATATATTCACCAAATGAGGGAGCACCAAGATTCATAAAACAGCTACTAGCAGAACTGAAAACAAATATTGGTGAAAACACATATGTCATACAAGACTTTAACACCCCACTCTCACCAAAAGAGATCAGTAAAACAAAAGCTAAACAAGGACACAAATGCTTTAAAAGAAGAACTAGACCACATGGACCTAATAGATATCTACAGGAAACTAAACCCTCCAAAAAGGATACACACCTTCTTTTCAAATGCACATGGATCCTTCTTCAAAATTAACCACATATTAGGACACAAGGAAAACCTGAACAAATACACAAAAATCAAAATTATACCAACTTTTTTCTCTGATCATAAAAGCATCAAAATAGAAATTAACAATGAAGAGAAAGCAAGAAGAAGATCCAATACATGGAGACTGAACAATATACTACTAAACGAAGAATGGGTAATGGAAGAAATTAAAGACGAAATTAAAACCTACTTCGAAAGAAATGACAAAGAAGACACAGCATTCCAAAATGTCTGGGACTCAGCAAAAGCATATCTAAGAGGAAGGTTCAGAGCAACACGGGCCCATATCAAAAACCAAGAAAATATCCAAAGAAAAAACCTCATATCCCAACTCGAAAAATTAAAAAAAAAAAAGAGCAAGAAAAGCCAATGTCCAGAAGAAAACAAGAAATAATAAAAATAAAAGAAGAAATAAATAACATAGAGACCAAAAAGACTATCCAGAAGATCAACAAAACAAAGAGGTGGTTCTTTGAAAATGTAAATAAAATTGACAAACCCCTTGCAAAGCTCACAAAAAAAAAGAAAAGACCCAGATCAATATAATCACTAATGAGAAAGGAGAAATAACCACAGACACAAAAGAAATCCAAAGGATAATCAGAGACTACTATGAACATCTATATGGAAACAAGATACAACAATCTGGATGAGATGGACAAATTCCTGGAAAAAATACAACTACCCAAAATTGAACAAAGAAGAAATAGAGAGTCTAAATAATTCAACCACAAGCAGTGAAATTGAAGCAGTCATAAAAACTATCCCTAAAAACAAGAGCCCAGGACCAGATGGCTTTATAAATGAATTCTACATGACATTCAAAGAGGAAATAACACCTATACTATTAAAACTCTTCCAAGAAATTAAGAAAGAAGGAAGCTCCCACAGTCTATGAAGTAAACATCACACTCATATCAAAACTAAATAAGGAGAGCACCAAGAAAGAAAGCTATAGACCAATTTCCCTAATGAACACAGACGCAAAAATTTTAAACAAAATACTAGCAAATCGAATCCAACAATGTATAAAAAGCATTATTCACCATGACCCAGTGGGATTTATCCCAGGGGCACATGGATGGCTCAACATCCGGAAATAAATTAACATAATCCACCACATCAACAAAGAGAAAAACAAAAACCATATGATCATGTCAATAGATGCAGAGAAAGCATTTGACAAAGTCCAGCACCCATTTATGATAAAAGCCCTTGAAAAACTGGGGATCAAAGGAACTTACCTCAACATAATAAAAGCCATCTATGACAGACCTTAGCAAACATCATCTTAAATGGGGAAAAACTAAGATCATTCCAGTTAAGATCTGGAACTAGGCAAGGATGCCCACTCTCTCCATTACTTTTTAACATTGTATTGGAAGTTCTAGCCAGGACAATAAGGAAAAAAAAAGATATAAAAGGGATACAAATAGGAAAAAAGGAACTGAAACTATCATTACATGGGGATGATATGATTCTATATGTAGAAAACCCCCAAAAAAGCACAGAAAAACTTCTTGAAATAACAAACCAGTTCAGCAAGGTTGCTGGCTACAAAATCAACACACAAAAATCAGTAGCCTTCCTATACGCAAAAAGTCAAGCAAAAGAAGAAATTAAAAAAGTCATCCCATTTACCATCACACCAAAAACAATTAAATACGTGGGAATAAAACTAACAAAACACGTAAAAGAACTATACAAAGAAAGTTTTAAAATCCTACTGAAAGAGATAGAAGGAGAAACAAAGAAATGGAAAGATATTCTTTGCTCATGGATGGGAAAAAGTAACATCATCAAAATGACCATCCTACCAAAAGCAATCTGCAGATTTATTGCAACCACTTAAAAATTCCAATGACATTCTTTAAAGAGATAGACCAAAAATTACAAAAATTCATATGGAATAACAAAAGACCTTGAATATCAAAAACCCTCCTCTCCAAAAAAAGAGAGAATGGAGGCCTAACTATTCCAGACTTCAAGCTATACTACAAACTCATAATATTTAAAACAGCATGGTACTGGTATAACAACCGACAATCAGACCAATGGAACTGAATTGAGATTCCAGAAATAAAGCCACACACATATAGCCAATTAATCTTTGAAAAAGGAGGGAAAAACTTACATTCAAACAAAGATAGCCTCTTCAACAAATGGTGCTGGGAAAACTGGACTAAGACATGAAAAAAAATGGACCAAGACATCTCTCTCACACCATGTACAAAAATTAATTCATAATGGATAAAAGACTTAGCTATCAGACCTGAAACCATAGCATACATAGAGGAAAACTTGGGTAGAACCCTCCATGAAGTACAATTCAGAAAACCCTTTCTGGAATCATCTGCACAAGGCAAAAAATTGAAGGAAAACATAAACAGATGGGACTTCATCAAACTAAAAAGCTTCTTTACAGCAAAAGAGACAAAAGAAAAAACTAAATGAAGCCCAACCAAATGGTAAAAAATTTTCGCCCTCCACAAGAGTGATAAGGGATTAATAATACAGATCTACAAGGAAACTCACACAACTAAACAAAAACAAAACAAGATGCCCAATCAAAAAGTGGGGAGAAGAACTAAAAAGACACTTCTCCAAAGAGGAAATACAAATGGCCAACAGGCACATGAAAATTTGCTCAATGTCACTAGCAATCAGAGAAATGCAAATCAAAACCACAATGAGATACCACTTTACACCAATAAGAATGGCCCACATCAAAAGAACAGGCAACAAGTGCTGGTGTGGATGTGGAGAGAAAGGAACACTTTTATACTGCTGGTGAGAATGTAAACTCGTCCAGTCACTATGGAAAGCAGTATGGAGGACCCTCAAACTAATGAAAATGGAATTATCATTTGACCCAGCAGTCTCACTTCTGGGAATCTACACAAAGGAGACTTCAATGTGGGTACAAAAGGACACCTGTGCTCAGATGTTTATTGCACAATTATTTATAATTGCAAGGAGATGGAAACAACCCAAATGCCCCAGAACAGATGAGTGAATGATAAAGATATTGTATATATACCCAATGGAGTATTACTCATCAATTAAAAATGACATGTTTGATGAATTAATGGAAACCTGGATTCTTCAATTTTTTTTTTTCTGGTGCTCAACTGGCTATCTAAGCGATCATCAATAAATACTGATTTAAGAATGTTTCAGTATGAAGTAGCTGTTTGGTAGAAAATCTAAACATTAAAAAGAGTCTATTTTTCCTGTATGTTATTCCTTCACTGAAGATCTGGAAAATTAACAAAAGAGTGAGAGAGTGAGAGAGAGACTGTATAACACAAACAAAATGATTCAAGGATTTTTATTTTGAAGCTCCAGTCTCATTTAAGTCAATTATGACCTTCAAGATGTACCACATATGATCCCTATTTTTTGATATTTTCCTGTGTTCATAGTGACATTCATTTCTTCTACTACAGACATGTATCTGGAAATCTTCCTCTGTGGTTTTCTAAATGAGGAAGCTGAAGTAGTAACTACTTGGTCAGAGATTTTCAAACAATTTGCACAAAAAAATCCCCTAAAGTTAATATTTTACATTTTATAAAGCATAAAATTTCACTTCACTGAATTGATTTTCATAATCTTTCATCATGAATTTTTACTGGTGCAAAGAAATTCCAGTGTATTACTTAGAAGTTGACAATTTAAAATACAAATATCATATTCTAGGGAGTATAATGGCCTATACTAGGAAAATAAAAGAACCTAGCAATTTGATATTGCTATAATTTAAGGTATATACAAACATGATTTATCAGCCATATATTTTACTTGGTTCTTTCATGACTATGAATAATACTGTTAGTTCATGTACTAATTTTATTTTTATCTTTTAAATATTTCTTATTGACTAAATATTGGTTTATATCAAATTTTGATTATAGACATGTAGAATTGCCCTTCAGATATAATTGCCATAGTCACTCATCATCAAACACATAATACACCAACATATACTCTTGTGTTTTTTAATTCTCAAGTCATATAATGACTCTTGTTATTGAGTCAGATAATGGCTCTTATTTTATCTAATCAAAACCTTATCTAAGTTACATTTTATTAAGATTTATTGTTGATTCAACAAGTTAGCAAAAACATTATTTACTCTCAAGTTGACTAGCCTAATTAGATTCAGTTTTTTAGATAATGTATATGTTCATTATTAAATGTATATAGAATTCTTTAAAATATTTTAAGTATGCATATATATTATGAAGTGAACTTTTCATATAAATCATTAAAATCACAGTCAACATGTTTTATGTAATATAAGTAATGTCTCCATGTTTATAGCAAACTGTAAATTGAAAATTAAAAGGTGTTATTTCTCATTCTCTAAATTGCAATAAAGTGGTCTAATATTTTGATCAAAATTTTGTTATTTATAAAGTAAAATATATAATAGAAAAAAGATATTTTTCCATGTGACATGTATTAAGGGTATACAGATGTCCAATTTTGAAATCTAAGTAATAACTAAACTATAATATAGTTGAAAATAGTCCAATTATTTTGTAGGACTTCATTATCATTTCCCTTGTATTCATTGAAAGAGAAAATAATATACTGCTAGAACCAAATGAACTGCAGCTATCCTAGTAAATATAAAATAAAACATATTGTGAGAAAATAAAATGAGAAATGACCATAATTAGAACAAATGCATGATTGAATTATTTTTATAATATTATGTATTAGCTATTCCATTAGGTTGTGAGCAACTTATCTAAAGGAAATTACATTTTCTCATTCAATTTATCCTGAAAATGTGATTGTCATGGGAAGTACTCCAGTGACATTTAAAAGATTCAGTCTTACAAACAAATTTAGCTAGCTTTTTCCTGCTGCTTTCCTTTCCAGCTATTCACTCATCCAAATGATAACTTGTAAGACAGTGTAAAACAGTGCTACTTTTAAACATTGATTAATCATATTTGTCTTTTGATATTTTCTTAGATTGTTTTTAAATGTTTCCTCCTGAAGAACCATGCATTATCTGACAATAGTTGTTAAAAGAGGGAAGATGAATTAATTTCACCATCTTCTCCACCCAATGTTTGAATTAAAAAAAAATTCAACGTGTGACAAATATCCTGCTCCTAAAGCCTCATTAACTCAACTAAAATATGTATAAAGCAAATCAAGATTGCTTTATGAAATAATGCATCATAAAAGAGGCTTTCACAAGAACGAATAATTCTAATTGACACTTTCTTTTGCATCCCAGGTGGCATTACACCCAGGAGCAATATATCAGATTAAGACTCATGACAGCTAGAGCATGTACTTCTATTTTCAGTAGGAGATGTTAGAGAAGAGCTGTGAGAAATTAGAACTTATAGATAGATGTAGGTCACTTTCTGGCATATCAAATTTTGTAAATAGACTACAGGGAAAATACAGATGTGGACATTTATTTTTATAACATCATCCAAGTTCCCACCATTGACCTGAAAGACTGTGGTGTCTACAATCAGTTTGGATAATTAGCACATTATTATACTGATCTGAAAATGAACAGATACTGCTTTTGTGATCTTTATAATGACAATTACCAATAGATGTTGATGTTGGTAAGGATATTTAAAAACTTTATTCGATATCATAAGTAGATTTCTTGGGTTTCCTTAGAAACTGACTGAGGTGCTTAATAGAGGTAAAATAAATACACTTATGTAACAATTACTTTTACTTTCTCACCTAAAAATGATTTCATTACATTTTATAGTTTATTCTTTATATTTGTTTCTAAACATAAAGTGGTGGTTAATCTCTAAATTCACAAGGAACAGTGTATCAGCAGAGGTTCGGTAAGTGGATTCATCAATGGAGAGTGATGGTTATTATGACAGAATTAGCAGAAAGACTACTGGAAGGATACATATACCAATTTATATTAGAAAAAATGATTTTTTCAGAAAAATTATTTAATGTAATTTCTGGATAGTGAGGAAAATGTATAAAAAACAGAAGTATGTAAGAACATGCTAAGAAATACAAACCACTTATCTTAGTATATTGATAATTTTATAGTCATACAAAGCATTTATCTGAATAATTTTAGCATACTTCTTTCATCATACCTTTCTCTATTTTGCTTATCTGATAAATCATAATTCTGCTCAAAGTGAATCTATGTATTAGAATGTCATAAATGCAATTTTGTTTCATTAGACAATGATATAGGAGAAACAATCTCAAAAAAAAGAAGTTATTACAACTATTACAAGGAAGTGAGTGGGGGAAGAGTTTAACTCTAAATGCAAAAATACGTGCATGTGGATGGATGTACTTTGTGGGTTAGCATGGGATGTTGTGCAATATACCATCTATCCAAGTTACATAATACATTAGAAAGAATTACAAAAAATAATCAGGTACTTTGAAATATAAAAGTTATTCCAGGAAATATAAAGTATACTAGGTGGTGATAGTAAATATTAAATAAAAAGTATTTATTTGAAGTTCTTTGTTGATACAGTAAAAATAATAGAAAGCAAGATTGTAAGAAATTACACCATAGGTGTATAATTATTTAAATAAGTAGGTGTGATCATTTGTAGTGTACGCCTATAAAATTGCCATCATTAATATATACCTTGTTACTTGTCTGTTAATTTGTCTCCAATAAGCTCAGAAATATAAACATGATATAACTGCTTCATGAAGGTACATGAAAGATTTTATAATCCCTAACATTTTAGAAATAAATATTTAATAAATATGATGCTGAAAAATCTTAACCCAAAGTATTTTTGCCACATAGAAAAAGTTAATTTATCTTAATCAATTAAGATTAATCATTAAGAGAATATAAAATGAGAGAACTCAATATATTAGGCATGGCATTCATTTTAAAGAGAATTGGAAACATTAAAGATATGAAATCAGCATACATAGCATACTCAAATTTGTTAAGGTTTGCAATGGAATTAGAATTTGTAATACATTTAATTTGTTACATTCATTATTTTGACTTGCAATACCTACAAGATTTCTTTGAACACTTAGAAATAGTGTGCTTTATAAATCTTAAGAATGTTGATGAAATATTGAAAGTACTTAAGAATACCATGTTAACGTGGAAATACAGAATAAAATGCTATTGTGCTTAAATTAACTAGTCTCATAAATGGGAAAGATAATTTAGGGGAATTTAATAATAAACTGTTTCAATGGAATACTACTCATATCACAAAGGAAATAAAAACTGATTTACAAATTTAAATTGTAAGCTTAAAATAATATTTTCAAAGTACATGGTTATTAAATTATAATATATACATATAATTATATGCAATTGTTCAACACTCACTCACATACATAATCATGACACTCAAGTATTACAAATTTCAAAATAACAAATGCCTTGGAAGAAAGTCTTAATCTCATTATCCTCTTTGTTATGAAATAAGAATAAAATAGTAACCATCTCAGAACTGATTTGAGCTGGAGGAACATTGAATGCTATAATAAATACAAAGAAATTTAGGTCGAGGTACAAAAATATGTTCTGAAATGATGACTTCACAACCAAAATGATGATATTTTTATATAATTTACTAAACTCAGTAAGTTTTAAAAATTATTACAGAATATTGCTATTTTATTTGTTTCATTCAAAACAAGAAATTGCTTTAGGTTATAATTTTCTTTCTTACACTTACTGATTACTATAAGAAGTGCCATTTTTACAAAGTCATACATATGTGTACATATATATTTTTTTGATTTATGTCACTTAGATATATTTAAAATATTATACTTTGTTGTTCAATATATATTCTAGTCAGGATCCAGAGGAATTCCTGGAATCAAATAAAATCAAAGGTAAAGAAGAAGACAACAGAGTATCTCAGTGTTTTGTTTTTTTTTTAAAGAATAAAATGATAGATGACATTCTTTAAACACTACAGATTAGGAAAACATCATGAGTTTTGTTTATTGTATCTCATTTCACTTAGTAACATTTCTATGAGAAGGTATTTTAATTAGACATTTGACAAAATAAACCTTGAGAATTCCAAATAACATGCAAGTAGAAATTGATTTATAAAACCTAGAACATGCAACTTTTAAAACATTAGTTAGCAAAAATATAAATTCATTATTTCCAATATTGTTCCTATTACCAAAAGAGGTTATTCATTTTTTTAAATAACTATTAGTAAAATCAAAGGGTAATCTCAGAACAAAATTAAATTGAATTGAAATTGTCTTGCTTAACAATATCACTTGCTTTTATTATAGTCCCCAAACTACATGTAATTCACTGAGAATATGATTTTGCTATTAAAATAATAACATGAACCCCTCACATGATTTTTGAGTTTCAGGCAAGTTTGTGCTTGAATTAATTTGAGATATAAGGTCATTTCTCCACAATTTTTATGGTATGCCATATATAACTCAGTTTTACTGAAGTAAGCATCTTCAAAATCTGATATTTTCTTGAGGTATCATCAAAAGAGTCTCTTATTCTTCTCTTTAGTGTGAATTTTCTTTTGAAGATGGGTAAAAAAATATTTAAACATATCTAATTTCAATTGATGACAATTTGGTTTTCGTAAATTAGTGCCAAGAATTTTATCTTTACAAAAAATGGAAATTACACACTCAATTAAGTGGTACTGAAGATTGATGACCTGTTATTCATACAGTTACATCTCACCAGACCAGACCTACAAAAGCTGGCAATTTTACTAAGTGGCCACATTATCTTTAATTTTAATCTGACTGCAAAAGAATTTTTGAGATTCTTTTTATTTATTCTTCTAAAAACGTTCTTTCTCTTGTACTTTTTTCCTTGCTAATCATAACTTTCCAACTTAGATATAATCAATGAATTCACACCTTTTTTTAAGTTTAAATACAGACAAGTGGGCAAAGAATATACATCAAAATAACCAAGAATGTTTCTTTGCAATATGATAGAGTGAAAATAAGAAGAGGAAAAACATTTAGAGATGGACATTAACACTGAATGGAAAATGACTTGAAGATGTTTGTGAGTGACTGGATTTGGGTATGTAATTTGCTTTTATAAATAAGTAGGCTGAAAGAAGAAAAAGACAATTCTACAGGAACAGGACTTTTTCAAAAAATTTTTTCCTTTGTACAGTCAAGATCTTTAACTAAAGTAAAATCATGTGACACCTAAATTTTTGTCTTTTGAAACATTGTACCTTACACCAAGTAGTTTTATCTTTTCTTTCTTTTTCATGACCAAAATCGTATTAGCATTCTTGAATTGAATGTAACAATCATTATTTTTCATTATTGTTCATTGTATGGAAATTTGAAAATCCATGACTGTGTGAGACTATTAATTGTGCTTCATGGTAAAATTAAACACCTTTTATTGCATTTGGTTGAAAATGTTATAAAGAACAATATTTTTTCTGTCAGTTACACAACCAAGACCTAGAAATTGTGCTTTGTCTTTCAGTCTATTGAGATTCTCATTTCACATATCCTTAATTCATCTTTTATGAACCACTAGGTCCCCTAAGTTCTTTCCAGCAATTATAAAGATCACTTATACTCTCAAAACTTTTCATACCTCTAGTATATAAATTTTACACTACCTTTAGTGAAAATAAAAGTCATAATAAACATATGTAGTGATCAAAATCTTTACGGGCATGGAATAAATTATATAAGTGCTAAAAACACATTGTATATTTTTCAATATTTATACACACTTTTTTTGGAAAATAAGTCTCCTGTCTTTGATATGGAAATTCCTGATTAAGAATGAGTGAACACATTTTCTATCTTCATGATTCTATTATTTTTAGAAGATAATTATTTGAATGATACCTCAAATTCCATATACAAGATTCAATACTAGTCTCCAAATTATATTAGTTGTCTTACATTTTATATTCTTATAATTATATGTATACCTAATGTTAACATAAAATAAATCAATTTATCTGTCAATAGATTTTCTTGTCATCACATACTGAAAATTTAGTAGACTCTTTGTTATATGTTATATTATTACATTTTTTCCTTATTCTTATGAAAGGAAAAATTGTATTTTAAATAAAATATAACCTAATATACACCTATAGATCTAAAGTGACTATACACATCAACAGAATCCATGACATTGTAATCCATTCATACAATATTAAAAAAGATAACATTAAGCATGAACAAGATATATTACATTGAATGTAGGACTGTAACTATAATATTTTTTTAAATTTTCAGATAAGGAAATAAGCCTCACATTCCCTAATATTTATGCTAACATTTATGTCTTTCAATTCCTACTGTCCCAACATGGCACTGAAGATACGTTTAAAATCACTGCAAATATCCTGAGAAACAAATGCAATTGTTGTTTGAACATTCTGCTTTCATATATATACATGAGTCCATATAAGTCATTTTAGCAAACAGTTCACTTTTTTACAAGAATGAAATATTATAGATATATAACTTTTCTAATTGTAATTTGTAAAATATCCTTTGTGAATAACTACTAAGTAATCAAAGTTAAAGTTCACATGTAACCAATTAAATTATGGAAACCAATTTCCTCATTAAGACATTAATTAATGTATTTATCTCTTAACTTTGTTTATTGAGTTCCTACCAGTATCAAACTATTTGCTATCTTGAATATCATTAATAAGAAAAGATACCAACATAAGAGGAAGCATCTATATTCACTAAGAAGGAATCTGCTTAGATACTCCAAATTAAAATCATTCTTCCCCTATTATCAATAATTATATACAAATAATTACTTTCTGCACTTATATTAATATTTCCTTAGTTTTCTTACTCAAACCAAGCTTTTTTACCATTAAGTTTCTTTCTTTGGTTAAGATTCATTTTCCCCCTGCTATTATATTACTGTGGACTTTAGTCTGACTAATGCTCAACTATTATTAAACTGGTTTATTATCACCTTACTTGATTTCTTGATGAGTGTACTCATATATTTCTCCTTAATAATTGCTTATGGAAAAGGTTGAGAGAATTATCTACTGTCAGCTTAAATTAGAAGAGGCCCATGGAGATGCATGTCAACCTGGGGATCAACACCTTAATTATCAGTTAAATGATATTTGGGCTGCTCCTGAGGGAAACTTAGATCATAGCCCTGGAGTATAGTGAGTTCAAGGGAAGACACCATTTATTCGAAGAAGTTTTCAGTCTTATGTGAAGACACAGACTAATTTCGTGAGTTGTTTTGAGATCCTAAAGGCATCAAGCAGATAGGAACATTCCCTGGTTGTGCCAAACAAGGGGGGAACATCTTTTAGCTCTATGCCAGTAATGTTAAGGGATCATAGCTCATGAAGTTTCACCCAAGGGTTCTGGGTACATTTATTGACAGATTTCAGACATGACCATTGCTCTTCTCAACTGTAACTTCTTTTTTAGGGGGAGGGTGGTGATGAGACAATTTTATTTTTAAGTAAACAGAAATGAAAGATCAAAATTAAAAGGAGATAGAACAAGGGGACAAACATAAGTTGGCCAGGTCCAGAAGTTGGTAGGGACAGACTACCTCAATGTAACTTTTTGAGATTATTCATTTGCCTTTAGATGCTTTTGAGAAAAACCCTCCAAATAATGGTAACCATTCTTCTGCTCATAGAGAGTTCAAGTTAAGGAGAACAAAGTTTATCAGTGCCTTATCCCAACATAAGGTAACCCCAGACATGGCTCAACAGACAAACAGGATCCTGAAGGACAGTCTGTTCTCCACTCCTAACAAGTGACCAGGATCCCACATTGGATTGCTCTGTGAACTGAAAATTAGGCATGGAGGTGAAAAACAGCTTACAACTATGACAAGTCTTATTTTTTAAAATTGCTTTCTTTTTCCTATTAAATTCTCACTTGGTTTCTGTCGACCTCTATTTTTTAGAATACTGTTTATTTTCACAGGTTTGCTTTAATTTTCATCACTTCAGTGTAACAACTGATCCATAAAACTACTTTATTAATTCCCCTATATAATCATTAGTTGACTTTGTACGTTAAACTAAAGAAAAAAATAAGTGATGTTTGTTTATATAGGTCATTTTAATTCCATATTTTGTATATTTTCTATTTTGCTAAATATTGGTCATTAATAATTTGGACTTTATATTCATTTATTAGAGAGAGTACCCTGTGAGTCTTTATCCTTGTATTATTTTTAATTAGATTTCACCAAATATTACAACACTGTCATACAGTATGACTGGGTTGGATGTATCTTCTTATTTTATATGCTCTATATTATTTTTATAGGATTAAAATGTTTTGTATTGTATATTAAAACTCAGCAGTAAGGGGACATGGAATTACAAGATGCTTTGTTTCATTGGAGAGCATTGTCACAAATGATGAGATTTAATTTCATTAGTCTGAGTTGAGAGAATATGTCTTTTGACAATATTTTGCAGTATGTAAAAGAATTTTTAA
Source organism: Uropsilus gracilis (assembly GCA_004024945.1). Taxonomy (NCBI): domain Eukaryota; kingdom Metazoa; phylum Chordata; class Mammalia; order Eulipotyphla; family Talpidae; genus Uropsilus; species Uropsilus gracilis. The sequence goes on from PVHY01005250.1 coordinate 48,171, forward strand.
AAGAATTTACTTTTATTTATTAATTTTATTTGATTGGTTTTGGTGTCTATATCAGAGAAAGCTAATCTTAGTCTATAAAAAAATTCTGAGTTTACCAAAATGGAAGGTGGAGGAAAGGGTGTTAAATCTGGTAAAATGAGTCAATTGTATGGTGAATAATGGAAGTAGCAATCCTATTGTAGCACATACATATGCTGTTGATCTCTAATGACCCATGTTCAAAATATATATTATATAGCAATTGTAATAGAGGAATAATTATAAAAAAAGGTAAAAGAGAAAAGAGTTATATAGATAAAGGAACTTAAGAACATGGTATTATTTCTTGACAAGATTCTGTGAAAAAAAATCAAGTGTTGGGTAATAAAAGACATGCAGATGTGAAAAATCAGCGACCACAGAGTACTGCTGGGAAGGAGTCCAGCAATCAGCCAGGTCATTGTCATAATCAACATCCCATTGACAAAAATCACTCCCTGACAACATTGGAGCCTCACTCCTCTACCCAGCAACTCAAAGAGGTAGAATCAGACATTTCCTTCAGATGAAATCTTTTATCTCCTTAATCACTGCCTTTCTCATATTTCCTGAGAAAAAAAAACTCATCTACCTTAACACTTCATAAATCAAATCCTCTCTGGGAGGTGGGGTAGGGGAGGGGGCCACAGAGCAAGAGGCATCTATAATCTTTTTTCCACCCTAGTCATCTCTCAGGTTCAAATCATTATTTTGATTATCTAATAAACTATTTTATTGAGATGTTTATTCCAGTTAAGAGTTTCTAGACTATTATCTGTTTGGACTGTGGGTACTTCGGTGGTGGGTGTGATTTGGTAACACTATTTGAAAGGATATAACATGTACCTTTAAAGCACAAATTGTAACTGTTACCTCCATGAAATAAATAAATACTACATACATACATACATACATACATACATACATAAAGAGTTCCTAGACTACTGACACCTGCTAAAATTTAGTTCCTTTTCAATCTATATAGGACTGTCAGTAAAAGCTGATTTATTAACCTACAGTCAAAAACACAGACATAGTTCACATTTTGCCAGTCATAGGTTCTACTGCATACTTGTTCAAAGGTGGGTGTAACTCTGTGTGTGTGTGTGTGTGTGTGTGTGTGTGTGTTTGTGTGTGTGTGTATTTATTTGGAGTAAGTTTTCACTGTACAGCCTTAGATACAGTTGCTATTCACTTCCTCCAAACTCATGCTGTGTTTGGTAAATTAGGTTAGATTCCCCCCACACAACTCATCAAATGACCAATACCAATTACAACTTGCCATATTTAGCTTCCTTTCTTTCTTAGTCCTTATGGATACTTTCTGATCTCTTGTAAACTTCATTAAGGGTTCATGTTTAAGTGCATATTTCTAAATAACTTTTAATTAGAAATCTTACAATTTTTAGAAAAATATAGCTCATCAACTTCCAGAATAGAAGTCTTTATTATTTTATCAGTGCACTGTTAGATTCTACATTTCACAATTTTTAGGTTTTCATATGAGTGCTCATAATTTTCATTTTCCTGTAGTATTATATTCTTTTTTTTTTCTGTTTTAATCCCCCTAGTAACCATGGTTATAGAATTAGTTGAGTAATTTTTACTCATGTGTATACTACTTATTTTTTAAATGATTTTTCAGATCCTTAGTATTTACTTGCCATTGAGATTCAGAACATTTTTGTGTTAGAAGTTTTTTATATGTATTTTAAATTAGTTTACTCACCTTTTTTACATATTGTCTTGAGGCATTACTCAACCTCCAGTAGCAATGTATCCCTGAAGGAAGATTTGATTCTGATGTTCCAATTTGTGACCACTCTTCACAGGTTAAAGTTAAAAGTAATTGTTTCTGTGGCAGAAGATTCTTGAACCACAACTAACTGTTCAGTGCCCAAATTTTGTGAGGTTGCTCTCATGGAGACTTTATTAACAATGTCCCATGTGTGTTTCCAAGAATTTTTATCTTCTGACTGAATTCACCATAGAAGAGATTAGAGAGTGGATACAATGGAAAATTTGTACATGTGTGCCCCTGTTCATCTTGGAACTTCCATTTGACTTTAATTTTGAGCTCCCTTCCTTTTTTGAGATGTGGCCACTTCTCTGTTTCCCTACTGGTGCCCACGTGTACATGTGTGTGCACATGCATATTCTTTCTATTCACATCTACCTATACTACAGGGTCACTAGACTAGAGTGTATTAAAGTTATCTATCAGTAAAATAAATGTTGCAAAGAAAGTAATGTTTTACTAAAACAATCATTGAATGCAAAAATAATGAGATTTGACTGTTATCCAGATTACTAAATACACTAAACTTTAGTATGTGATGAAAAAATATTTGTGCCTTATCAATATTTCTTTGAGAATTTTTACTGGAAAAGTGTTTGCAAATCTAAGAGAAATAAACTGTCATAATTTTTTCCCTTTCTTACTGGCAAGATCAGAAATGTCATGTAAACTGTCACACAGTATATTTTCTATTTCAGTTTGTTGCTAATGCTATACAGTTACACAGTCATAGTCATAAATACACAAAATCACGTTCTCAAAAGCTAAAAGGAAAAAGTGGGGGCAGTGAGAAAACCAGCCAGTATCTTCAAACTTTTGTCTATGGCTTAAAAAATTTAATTATCTAAGAAAAAAATCACCTGATTACAATCTCCTTTTCACTTTTAAGGGGTATAATAAATTAAACAATAAATTTAATAAATGCTGCTGAAATTATTTATTGTAAATGTATTCAAACTGACTCAAATTTTAGATAAACCACAGTTTTTAAATATATGGATATCTATTAAGATATACAATTCACATGTCAATTTAGTTTTTGAAGTATAAGATATGTACACAAAAGATAAAATCATGCCAACATACTATTTAACTATCCACCTTGCTTCATTTTATTTCACTCTAGGCACAATTAACCCTAGATAGTATAGTCCATATGTTTTATGGGGTATTGAGCTGGTAGCACATTAGAGAATCATGACTGTCATTGCAGCTATTTCTGACAGAGTAGGAAGATAATAAGCCAATCTTCTCTTTCCAGATGACTCCTGCCTGACCAGAGGAGATGAGGTAGTGAAGGAATAGTATCATTTTAAAAGAATCATTTGTGCAGAATGGAAAGTGAACTATCAATTGAGTTGTACTTGACAGAAAAATGACACTTTTGCCTTTAGGTTTCTTTTAAAAGTAAGAACAAAGTTATATTTAATACCTTCTTGACTTTATGCAATGAACATTGAATTTTTCCCATGTATATCAGAATAAATGGCATTTGGTACCAGTGTTAATATCATAGATAAAATCATCAAATATAGAGAACTTGGCATCAAAGCTCATTTTCAGGAACTGAATTTCCTATACGATGGATAATAGAACCTAGAAGGCACAGAGAAAATTCCACACTAAATGACAAATGATATAGAAAAACCCTGAAATTCCCAAATAACGCTTAGAATACACATCAATTCATGACTTAGTGATAGAAACCTAGACTCTTTCTGTGAATCATAAAATGTTACCACTGCTACTTATATGCCTATCATTTTATGTAACTGAGCATAAAAAATGAAAACTCTTTCTACACTTTCTGAATAAATATAAGTCAGGTGAATATATTTTAAAGATGCCCTCCTTTGATTAATTTCAAAGACTAGATTCTGAATTTTCATTTACTTTCCAATCTACTGCACTGGGTTGTGTTGTTCTATCACAGGAAGGAACAAGCTATTTCATGTTACCTTTTAAATATTATTTTATGGGTTTATTTCACATCCCTCATATACACCAGAATATGGCTGATTTTTATACACAGTGCTACTACTGTCATGTCTCCATGTACATTTCCATAAGTGTCTCAGTACCAACAGTGATGCCTGGCACAGAATAGGTGATTAGTAGTGAATCAAAATGAAATTTTTAACTGATCATGGAGAATTAATTTAATAGCATATTGCCCTCAAAGATTGCTTTATTTCATTTATCATAGCAGTATTAATCAATAAATAAATAGTTTGTACTTATTCACATACTTAGAACTCCATTTGCTCTCAACTTAAAGATATACAATCTATCATATCTTCCATACTGATAAATATGGAAAAGTAAAAGTATAAACCACTTCTGCAATCATGTATTTTACCAATATGTACTAAAAATATTTCTTAAATGATTTAATTTAAAAATGCACTAGCAAAATAATATACTGTGGGTGGTTCAAAGTTTTAAGGAACACTTAATGCACACTCAGAAAAGGAAGTCACAAAACTTTTTCAAATAATACATAGAAGAAATTATAAATCACTTATCAGTTTGGAATGGATCAAATTGAAAAAGACAGTGATCTGAAAATCAATGAGAAGCAACATTTTGTGCCTAAAAAGGAAGCAAACCCTTGGCTTTGTCATGACTATGATTGTTCTGCTTATCCTCTAGAGTACAGTGTAATGCAATTTTTACATACCCGCTGTATATTTTATTAATACACATTAAAACAATTAAATTTTTATTTTCAGTTTTATATACTAAATTTTGGAATTTTGATAATGCCACTTTCCCTTGACCCATTCAGTTGGTTTCCTTGCAAGATAAGCACTAAAGCACCACATAACCTATTTTACTTCCTGAATAGATATATTAGTTTTATATGAAAAGGTAAATGTTGACTGCATTCCGATTTCTCAATCATTGTCATTTCCTTTCAGCTATTGTTCTAATGGGGGTAAATAGGAAAAGTAATGTAAGCTAACTTCTATTTTGTAAGATGTTTAATATAATGAAAATAGTTTTGTAGAGATATATTTTGTTTATCAAGACAATCCTCTATAAATAATGGAGTCATTTTCTTATTTGTTTCATTTATTTCTGCCTTCGTTGTTCATTTTGTTAAAAGAAAATTATTTTTTTAAGAAACCACATTTCACTAAGTAAAGAAAAATATTTTCTTCCCTAAAACAATACAAACTGACCGCCTTATTGCAAAGAAATTTGAAATCAACCTACCTTGGACAAACATAAGCTAATTTACTACTATTCCATATCAGCCTGATCAAGTGTAACAGATGTATTGCTAATCTGGATTTGGAGAAATGCCCTTAGCAAATCTGAGAGAACAGATGAGCAGTCAGAGAAAATTTAGAAATTATATAATGATACAATAACTTCATGACCTTTAGAAACATCATATACTGATTAAATCATCACTTGTAACTACTGAAGCTATCACAAAGTAACTTCATGTTTTTAAATTTATGTTAAAATAGCAATCACACAAATAGTGAAGAGTTTTGCAATTTCTGTTGAAAAATCAAATCAATAAAGCTATGCTTGGATTCTTTCATTTTGATTAGTCTCTAGAAGAAAGTTTGGTAAAAATCTTATTCTCTTTAAAATATATCACCCATTTGTGGCAAATTTAAAATTCATTAGAGGGAGAATGTATTTCAATACAAGTTTTAAGGGTTTTTTTTCTATATTATAAACTTTTGATTATGTATATTATAGAATACCCAAATCTATATATTTTTTCTGATGACTGTTGTACAGATTTTCTTACTTACTTACATTTACACATTGAAGCAAATTCAAGTGTACATACATATAGACAATGAATCTTAGCGACTGTTCAAACTGAAAGCTGTGTGCATTTAGATAAGCAGGTACAAGTAGAAAGAAGGAAAAATAACCTTGGAGATTATCTTCTATATTTGCTAATTCAATGTTTAGTTAACTCTAATACTATGAGGTTTCATTTTCTCTTTAACATAAAAATACATAGAAGAGATGTTTATAGAATCCATTTTAATATTGATTTTTGAAGTTATTTTTACTATAATATTTTGCAATATGATATAAAATATGTGAAAGACGATGAAAGACTCATCAAATTCCAAAACTGTTCTTATATTTCTATTTAAATAACAAAATATTTTTCAGTGTAATTCAAAAATATTCTTATGAAAATGTAGTAGTGCAGTTTATCAAATAAATGTTTAAAATTCGAGTAAGGATATTGACTCTTCTTTTCCATGGGCAGTGCATTGAACATGACATTTTGTGGTCTCTTCAATTTCACATTTTTAATATGCAAAACAAACACTGGCGAAGATAAATGCATAGTATATTTTAAAATAGATTTAAAATATTTAGATATACAATGCTGTGACATTAACTCAAAATAATGGTTTAGTAAAAAGATTTAGTCATTTTCCTATTGATTGAAAAATTGTCTATATTTCAATAACAGCAACAATAAAACCGAGGCTATTAAAACATTCTATAAATTAACAGAATAATTATTTCCATATAAATTATATTTTAAGGGCCAAGGCATTTTTATTAGCAAACTAGATTATTATTATTATAATTCAATCAGCACTCCTAGTTGGTAATGCAGAATTTTGATTATTAATTTGTCAAATAAACAATGTCTCGTATATGTGTGCGCACGCACGCTTATGTGTGTTTTGTTTTGTTTTTATCAAAAGGAGACTAAAACCTTATGGAACTGACTTGCATTAACTAAGTTGATATCAATAAAATATTTAATTGATAAATAATTATTTAAGTCTAATTTCAGAAGAGCATCAGGCAAATCTGTATTCTTAGGATCATTACTTAAATATATATATATTTGCTTATCAGAAGTAATAAAGTCTAAATATAATTGGATACATTTTTTACTTTACTTAAAAAAATCTTTCATAATAGTGATTTTCTCATTTATGAAGCTATGAATCTTGCCACATTTTCAAATGCAAAGTCCACTATGACTCTCAATTATTTTGTCACACAAATAAATAAGGCAAATTATCTTTTCCATCAAAAGAGATGATTCAGATGACCACCTCTCCATCTAGGGTTTAAATTGTAGATGTTATTTAATATTTTAAATTTGATAGCAGGAGGAATATCAACAACAACTAATTCACTTTAACAATAATGTCTAATAGGTTGTGCTTAAATACAGATGTTCAGAGACACTTGATAGAGAATTTAAATTAGGTCAGTGTCAATGAGAATTTTGTTATTAGTCTTGTTGTAGTTTGTGTTTCTGGATGGATAAACAATTTCCAGGTATTCATTTAATACTTCACAATGTGAGTTCTAAGGAACATTTCAGGCCATGGTCATTAACGTAACCTGTTAACCTCCAATAATCATGTGCGATTGTGTCACATACAAAAATTGACTTGAAATGCATCATTAAGCAAGCATTATTTGTAGCTGGTAGCTGGTTCCTATTTGTACAACATTAATAATATATTATATTTCTTACTGACTTACATACATGTAAAATTGAGAACAATGATGTTGCGGAACAATGTTTTTAACAGAAGGTAATTTTTTAAAGGAATATATGTTATTGTACAAGGAAGTAAAGGGATAGATAAAAGCCCTCACTAAATGTTGAATCCTGGAAGTGAGGGATTATGGTAAACCACTACATTTTATACTCCTTAGTAGCTATAATTGTTATCAAAATTCTAAAGTTCATATAGTTCTATTACCTTTTACACATTCTTAATTGGTTATAAATTCATGACTTAAAACATTTTGATAATGATGAATTCAGTATTTAGCAAAGATTATTTTATTCCCATAGCACAATAAATGCATGATAAATCTTTTGGGATAAGTGAAATAACTAATTATCTATGAATAAATTAATGCTTAAGCTATGGTCTAAAGGGCATCCATGAAAGTCACAAATTCCTCCATGTTCTTTTGAAGCTACCCATTTAAGATTTCTTATATTGTTTCATTTTATATTTTAAGAATTTAAAAGAGATAGAGATGAATTAATAATCTCTCGACCTATTGAGCCTATTAAATGTATATGATACAAATTTAGTTCTCTTAATTTTTCTCTTAATGGAATTAATGAACTTGAAAATGAGCTTTCAAGTAATTCATTCCTTGTCTTTAAGCTGATGGTGCCAATTTTGTTTAAAACAATAAATAATAAATAAAGAAGCTGCCAAAAGGGAACAATAAGGTCACTAGTGAACTAATTAATTAACACCTAAACAATCTTACAGGAATTTTATGTTTATAAAGAAATTTTGGAAGACAAGTAAGTAGATTGTCATTGTGAAATCCAATGAAATGTGATACTTTTTGGTTAATACAGAGAAGAAAGGTATCCTTTTCAACCTCTAGTCAAATTCCACTATCTGTAATGTAATAATAGAATGTTTTAGTTATTCTCTTGCTCTCTTTCTATTTTGAACTCTGTGTGAAAGAGAAAATACTACAGAGTAGTTCTAATTTTGTCTAGTGATTGATTCTCAAGACATTAGAAAGTGAAGAGTTCATAGTTGCAATTATATAAGTGTAAAGAGAACCATTTTAATGAAACTAAAATTTAACAAAATAAAATTTAATTAATTTTTGCAGAAAACCTGAAGCAACCTATCTATATGAATTTATATAGAACTGCTCATACATCTATTAATTGAATTACATAAGTTTAAAGAAATACACTATCAATCATTTTAATGTATTTTTTTGCAATATATATTTTTTGCAATATACCACATTTTTGCCAGAGCACTTTTGCTCACAAAATGTGACTATGCACATTGTGTCAATATTTTTATCTACCAACAGAATATTAACAAATAAATTGTAAGGCAATTTCTGGGTATATGGTAACATTCTGTATCATGATGGAGGTGTGAATTAATTACTATAATCATTTCTCTACATTCTTTGACCAGTGAGAAAACTTAATATTTAAGCATTATAGTATTGAAGTGAAAAATAAATGTCAACAAATTGAAATTTGGATGTATTTTGCTTTCTTTAAGGTTTTGCTACCATATGATGAGTAATTAAGAAGCTAATGTCCTTACATTATATATGTCTGCAAAACAATAAGTTTAATCACATAGAAGTCAAGTTCCTTCCTGGTGGGAAAGAATATAGAAAAAATAATATAGATGTGGAGAGAATAAACACTAGAACAAAATTTTGATTTCACAAACAAACAGCTCATTATTTCACCAACACAATGGGTTTCTTCAGAAACAACTGAAACGAGTTTAGAACTTGAATCTCATGGTCATAACATCTTAGGGCAAAAGAGAAATATTTTTATAGGTTTTAGGGGGGCTGTTATAAACAAAAAGTTCCTTGGAGGAAAGTCAGAGTTAGAAGTGTACTGGCTTTTCATCTTTTGTTGACTAAGTACTTACTGGACAAAAATGAGCTTCCTCCATCCTCTTTTGGGGCTCTTCTGTGAGATACAAAGCCCTTCTTTGCTCATATGTCATGGAGTTGAATGTTCTCTTTTCTATCTCCAGATATCACTGAAATAAGGTTTCTATATATTACTTTTCACAGTGTTTTCTGGAGTTGTAACAATTATTGAGAATTCATTTTTTTAGAAGGATAGACCAATGTGTAGAACAGTGCATAGGTGGTTAAAATACTACTTAACATCTTAACTTCTTCTAATTATGTTATAGTTATATGAGGGCCTGATGTCAATGAATAGAATACTTGCCAAATCTGTTTTTTCCTAAATAATATTGTTTACTTAAAAAACAAACAAACACACACACAAAGGGTCTTGCATAATATGGCTAACTGGAAGGTAAACCTGAAACATTCCACTGGGAATGGAAATCAAAAACTGTCTTAAATAACCATAGGAACTCACCAAAAAGACAAGGATATCAGATAGAAGAGTTTTTTGGTGATAAATCTGTAACATTTTGACCATGAAAATGAGTAATAATGGTCATAAATTGTAACTCTTTGAAAAAAAAAACACACTATATATATTCTACAATCACTCATTATTTTGAAATATATATATTTATACTTGAAAATAAAAATACAGAAGGAAAACAATAGAGGAGGAATGATAATAAGTTATTACTTATAAGTATCTCCCAGAAAATTACAGATCAAATATAAACTGGAAATTAATAAGTTCCCAAGGTCGAAATTTAGTGGCCACTTCCTTAACAGGTCATTAAAAATCGTATTAGTATTGTGCAAAAAAGTCAACATCACATACTTCCCAATAAGATGCATGTGACAGAGAAATCAGTTCAATCATTTTTTTGAAAAATTTTATATCCTTAATGTAATCAATGAGACTCTCACTTGAAAAACATTCTACAAAGTAAATGATCATATTCTCCTAAAAGATCAAGGTTAACAAACACATTAGAAAAGAGTTATAATTGTCAGAAGAGAATAACGTGCTTTGACAAGAATGAAACACATGCTTCTCCATTGAGACCAGAACTGGAGAAACCAAAGGCATTACTGGGAGAACTGATTTCATTTTGATGTTTTGTATAACAAAAAAGGGAATGTGCAACTTACCTATTTAAATAAAATAATCCATGATTCTCCTCAGACAGATACATAGATACAAATATTAAAAGTAAACAGTATATCACTAACTGATAATTATAAAATATATGAGAATGTATTCATAAATACAGGGATGTTTGAATGATAAAACTAGCATCCTTGCTGAAAAAAATGATAACATAAATATGTGTCTGTTTAGTAGATATGCTTTGTGTGTATTCTCACCTATTCCCAACATAAATAAATACCTATGAATTGAATATTTTATTTGACCTGGTACAATTATGACTGATCATAAAAATGTGTTAATAATAAAACTGACAATACAATGAATGCAATGAAATTAATGATAAGAAAAGTTTATATATACATGCTTATTTATCTTCACTGTTAAACAGAATTCTTACAGTGAAGAGGTTTTTTTTTTAAGTTTTAGAAAAAGACAAAATAATGCTCATGTCTATTGTTGCTTCTTGCAGCTGCTCTTGCCTTTTCAAGAATACATGACACTAAATCTTCTATAATTATACATTCTGTAATGACTTAAGGCCCTTATCTCTACAAACAGTTTGAACTAGACAGAAATAAAGCTAAAGTCCAACTTTAAAATTTGGCATGTTATTGCTTTCATTACTTTTTTCAACGTCACCCTCTTCACTTCAATCAAACTTTCTTTAACATGAATAAAATGTGCACTTTTTAATTTTTAATTATTCCACAATTGGTTGTATTCTCTTTAAGAGATTATAATTAAATGTATGTGAATAATTTCTTTTTATTCTGTGTATTATTTTATGCTTTATGAAATGAACTTAAATTATTCTGAATGAACACAATATGTTCAGGTATTGAGAGATGTTTTGTAGCATAGAAGTAAAATATATTGTGAAATAATGAGTTCACAGGAAAGAAATGTGCCGAAAATTTCAAGTTGCTTCTTGCGCAAAAATAAATGGTTAATAAAACTATTTCTTAAAGAATAATTATATTTTTCTTTCCTACCTACTATAGAGTAAGAGATAGTCTATCTTTCTGGTAAAGAGAAGGCTAATGCCATCTCACCTTCCTTTTACTTACCCTGAACAACCTATGGCATTGTTATTTACAATTGAGCACATGTCATTCTTGTATACTTTTTTGACATTACTAAGAGATAATGGTTACATGTTATGTATTAATTCAAGTCTCATTTGGTGTTCAAAAATATGCCCCAGTCCCTTTCAAAAAGATTGTGCACCCTGCTATTTATCCCTTAGAGTCTAAAGATGTCAAACCATTTACCAAATGATGTCTGTGATAAAGTAAAAGCCAAAAGTAGGGTGAAATGAGGATAAGTGCTCAGAAAGGAAGAAATAATTAGAACATCTTAAAAGGAAATCATCAAAGCCTCAGCACCAAAAGAACAGAAACTGAGAAAGCTGAAAGCAAGGAATGTTAAAATAAAAAGATAGCACATTTTTTTCTCTGATGCGTTAGTGTAAAACAGATAAATTTAGAGAAATCAGACATATTAAATTCTGTGTGTTCTTTAGTTCATTCAAATATAAGCTCATTGAAACATTTCTATGGACATCTATCGCAAGTGATTACACAAATGTTGTTTAATTGAACATTTTTTATATTTAAGTGCAGATAGAACTGATTAAATACATCTTTTCTCATGTTCAGCTTCTTCAAATATATTGTATAAAATAATTTGAGTATTTTTATATAGTGCATGTTTAATAAAAATATATCATTATTTAATAAAACATCAGATAATTTTTATAGATATGTTAAAATATTTTCTTATAGCTTATTAGAACTAATAGATGGATAGGTCAAGTTAAATTCAGTAACAATATGTCATAAATTTAAGAGGTGGTAATGATTCCTCTTCATTTTTAGTTCATCTTATATTTACTTGCAGGCAAAATTATATAAAGTTCACCATGTTTGTATATGAAGAACAAATAGAATTTTACTATTATGTTCTAGTACATCTAACAGTGTTCAAATACTGATTAAAATATTTTCCTCCTTGCTGTTATTATGTCACCATTGCACAATATTACTTTATATCTTTATTTGCATAATTGATAAAATGTGCTTTTAACTTGTGATTGATAAAAGTTGGTTAAAACCAGAAGGAAGAGAAAAAGAGAGTGAGAGAGAGGCATGTATATTACACCACACACACACAAATATACAATATAGTACATGTAAGATTTTTTTCTTTAACATTTAGATTATCTTTGAAATATTTTACTGATGAAAAAATAAGTATAAAATGGATATGAATGAGTTCAAATATTTTTATTCAAAATGTTTATGTTCCTTGAGTATTATTTTCCAATAATAGCTTATTAAATACATCATTTAGGTAACCTACTATTATTTTAAAGACAATTTTAGGCAACACTTGTTAAGATGACTACACAGGGCACGGTAAGATACATGTTTTCATGCACAGTATTGCAGTGAGTCACTCACCTAATGTTGTTAAGTGAGTCAGGAAGAGACAAGGTCAACTTAAAGGAAGACTTTATAAGATAGAGATGGGAGGCAAATCTTCTAGTGGGTATAACTACATATATTAAGACCATAGATAGAAAAAATCTAGAGAAACTATACTTGAGTTAATATAAATAAATTATAATATACAATGGAGATTGGAGTAGTTTTTATAAAGGAGTTGATTTCCAGATGAAACAAAATTTATTAACATTCACGAACATCATTAGTAATTTTGCATAGAAAATTGAGAAGAAAAATGAGGTGCAAGTGATCAACAAGAATTATATTAGATTGGGAAGTAAACGTTGGAGTCAGAGATTTCCTGATTCATTCCCAGGAAGATAACCAAAAGTAGCCCAGGGAGACCCTGAGTGAGAAGGATAGCATGAATGGAGGACAATCTAGGGTACTTCTGAATTCCTGGATACCATGCTGAGCATTACAAAGAAACAATGTCCCAATGAAAGGGACAGGAACTATAGTGCCATTTGCCTCACCCTCCCACTTGGGTTTGTACATATATTATAGTCCTGATAAGCAGCACTAATGATTCTGAAAATGTACACTGCAAACCATATGCAACTTTATCAATCTATTTAATGCCAGTAATACAAAGAGGAAACATATTGACCATTCTGGAGAAGAACTGGTGGTACTGAATCATGGAGGCGATGTTGGACAAAGACAAAAGTGGAAGAATCACGAAAGATTTTGTATGTCTAATCACAGTACTTGTTGATGAACGGGATGCACTCTTCTTGTAAAAATGAAATATTGACAGTGCAATACTGGTAGTTATAAGTGAGCAACTGTATGAGCTAAGATGTAATTTATTGACTCTTGAAAGGATAGGTACAAAGAGAGGGTTGTTTGAAGCAATTATTCAATTTGTTAATAGGTATGGATAAGTTAACATATATGTGGGCAATATTATTTCAGTTTTTATATCATTATGTCTGATATTACGAAGTATGGACATATTAGACCATCCTAAAATTAAATAGGTATTTATCAAAACACTATTAAAACATGAAAAAACAAAAATCACAGCAAAGTATTTGTTCTCAGGTATTTAAAGAGCTTTAAATCAATACTAAAATACAACAGACCCAATTTAACCTGGGGCACATTTTGTGGGGAAAAAATACAAAGGAAATATGGACATAATTATATAATGCAAAATTGATTGTAGCTTTCTTAATAGATTAAAAATTATTCTTATCATGTGATCCAATCTTCTGACTAGCTAGAGTTTTAATAAAATAAAATGCTCATGCAAAATTCTGTATGCACATAATTACAGTGACTTAAATACTGAGTGAAAACAATCCATGTTTGACATTAATGGATTAACATACTAGGAGATAGAGATATAATGGGGTCCCATTGATCCCATTGATCAACCAAAAAAAACTGAATGAACTACTAATACATAAAACAGATGCATCTCAAATATATTTAGAAACCAGATCAAAATAATTGGTTAATAACATTCCATTTATAAGATATACTTAAATATGTAAAATTACTAGGGCAAAAAATTGATCAATTGTTGACAATATAGACATAATAGGATGAATTACAATAAAGCATGAGGAAACTTTTCATATATTAAAAGCATTAGAGATCATGATTTCAGTGATCATTACATAAATTTTTCAAAAACATCAGCAATCTAGACATAAAGATGAATTTTAACATATGTAAAATTTTAACCAAACTTTAAGATAATATAATTTTAATTAGATATAAATGCTGTCTTTATAAAAATGAGTCAATTTTATAGTATCACTAAATTGTTAGTTCTTCTCATTTTGAGTGCCATTGGAGGCAATATTTCTGAGTTTAATTTTGAGATTCCTATGAAATAATAAATGTGAAAAAATTTTGACTCAAAACAAATAATAAGTAGGTGTTTTTTTAAATAAAGCTCCACAAATAGTTAAACACATTAGGGATTTGGATTTTTTTCCTTAAGAGCTGAGACAGGTTTCCGTAAATGATCAGTATATATTCCTATTAAAAGCAAATCATTGGTCTACATTTTAAAGAAAAAATAAAATGTATAAACTTCTGATATAATACATCTATATCAACATTATCTATCTATCTATCTATCTATCTATCTATCTATCTATCTATCTATCATCTATATCTGTCTATGTACATATTTTGCATTTTTTCTTTCCACTAAATCATGTATACTCATACTGCATTGGCCTCGTGTTTTCTTTCTCTCTACCTTTTCTCCTATTTCCTCTGGTAACTACTATTTTCTTTTTTTTATCAAGTTCTGAGCTTTTATATCTTCTACCATTTGTGTACAATTGCTTTATTTATATTTTGGTATATATATATATATATGCTACAGATTAGACATCTGAAGTCTATCTTTTACCTTTTTTGTACAGTTTATCAAATTAAAATTCACCTAAGTTATTTTCATATTTGTCCTACAAGCTGACCAAATTCTTGTTTTATATTAAAATCAAAAATTGTAAAATATAGACTAGACAGTCATTATACCACTTCATAGAAGAATTTGATAGAACAAATTTATCTTTTTATTCTCAGGAGTAAAAAAGATATTTTAGTGAACATTAAGGTATTGCTCTTAAAAAATTCCCAGAAACAAATTAATGAGTACCACATAATTTGAATTAAAATATAAAACCTCAACAAAAAGTGAAAAGAAATTAAAAGATAGATTAGTATCTTATTTTATAACACATGAAGTTAATGGAGTGTTTGAATTATACACAATGCTTTATTGTGTCTTGAACAATAGTATTAAAATCTCAGTTTTTAATGTTCTAAACTTCCCTCATATTTTATCAAGCTCCTATTGATAAAAATGGTGTTTTAGAACATTTTTTAATATTAGTAAGGAATTATATCTTTTTCTTTGAGTACGATTACGCATACAATGATGATGGACATGACATAGTAACATCTATCTGAAGAGGTATGATCCCATACTATTAAATCATACATGTACTGTAAACCAGTGTTAACTCAGTAAAAAAAATACGGTAATTTAGACTACCTTCTGTATCTCTTAATTTTATGTGGAATATATTGATAAAATACAGAGTCCATAACATAGGACTTATTCTCCAGGAATTCTTGTTTCATGAACACCAAGGATTTCACAACTGTATCTGAATATTCACTTCTGGGGTTATTAGTAGCATAAACATGTTAATGACCCTATTATGACACTACTTAGCAGTTATACATTACAATAATAAACTTATTACTTATATAAATCTTAATTCTTCAGAGATAGTAATTTTATAATATAGTCTAAGACACTAAGTACTATGCTAATTAAATGCCATTTAATAGCCATTCTTTTGTCACCAATCATGAACTTCCCAGCTTTTTAGCACAATATGCCACTATCAGCATTACATTATTTACTACTTATTGATCATGTACTTTATATTTGAACTTGTAAATTAAAATTGCCCTCTTTTTTAGGCATTTAATTTCAATTATCTGAGTGGTTGATCTACCAGAAAATATATCCAGCAATTCTGACATTCAAAATGTGTTTGAAATATTCTAGAAGGGTAGTTACATTTCTGAATGGTAACACTATTATTTTAGAACAAATCGCTGGCATCTAAGTAAACAGGTACAAGAATAGAAAGGGAGTTTATGTAGTTAGTCCTCACCAGCTAGTACTCAATATTCAAATCTTTCTCTATAATTTGTCATCAAAAGATGTTTACAATGAATCAGCTCAATTACTTTCCAGACACTAATATTGCTGATTCAACTGTGGAAAACAAATCATTCAGATCATTCAAAACCTTTTAGCAAAAAACTTTTGAATACAAAAGATCTGAGGACCTTGAATGTAGGTAAATCTATTTCATTAATTGACTTTGTTAGCAAAATAGACATAAGATGGGAAAGAATTTTAGAAGAGATTTCCCATACCTAAATATATGACATTTTCATTACTGAGTGTATATTTATTCTTTTATTAAGAAATAAAAGATTTTTGTTATATGTGGATTGATATGTTGATGTTAGGGTTGATTTTCCATGACTAGACAAAATAAATATACATCCTTCGTTTTTTGCTAGTTACCTATTTGTTTCTTTCACTATCAATAGTGTCTTTTATTATTCTTTTAGCACCTGCTATTGTTTCCTTTTACTGTCATTGTTTTACTAACAATGCAACTTTTTTTCCAAATATTTCCATGCAATCACTTACTAGTAAATGAACACAAAGATCAGATATACTTTCTCAGAAATTTAAACATTATTTTGTTGATGTTTAACATTTAAAATTACTTAGAAATTTTAAAGACTTCACATATTTACAGATGTTTGATTTCAAATAATAAAACAATGATAGAACATTATCTTAAAAGTTTTATGAAACTTTAGATTGGCAGTCAATTAATCTATGAAAATCTTTGGATATGTTATGTAATATTTTCAATTTATCTCATTTTTTTCCTTGCTAGTAATGGAGGAGGATGCTTTAGTGGTACTACTGTATCCACTATATTTAAAAGCAAAAATAGACTTATAAATTGCATAGCTATTTTTTTTTACCAGCAAATTCAAGAAATGTACTATCCTGAACTTCATAATGTCTCTGAATCATTCATGTTTAAGTTAGTGGCAAACATTCACACACAAATCAAGTAAGAATAATTATTCACCAAGTCCCATTTGAGACATAACTCAATATTCCATTTATATTTTATGTTTCATCCCATTAGATTAACATAAAAAAATGAGACTTCCCCTTGATCATTTACACAAATGTGCGACACTAAATAAAACAATACCTAATCAAATTTAGCTATTTTAGCTCAGAATGGATTTATTTTATGTTCTATGCATGAAATGAGGCAATGTTTTAAAAAATATTTAAAATGTCAGCTTATATATAGCATATCATATCAAATCTATGTTAGAAATATAAACCATAGGGGATAGATTACTGCTTAGTCACATGACAGTTTGTGATGCATGTTACAATGTGGAGTCATCAGTACCATTGAAAAATTACTAAAACTCCTTAATTTTATTCAGGGATGATACCATGTTATGATGAGATAGTCCTTAGGCAACAATTATCTAAAGCAAAATTTCAGAATAATACAGAATATGGAGAAATGTGCCATATAAAGTTTTCACACAAAGAATACTATTGTCATAATATCAATAGTATATATTCAAAGCCAATTAAATCATAATAAACTATTTTTAAGACTTTTGACTTAATAGACATGATTAGAAGAAAAATAGTATGTAATGAGCAGAAACTATATAACACTAAGTGTATCAATGGCAATTATATTTTTAAAGATACTAGTTTAGTCAAGTTCCAAAAATAAACCACCAGAATATATTTTAAAATTTAATTATGCTCTATCTTTCCATCTGGTTTCTGTTGAATAGTAGTATTGCATTCAGAATACTAGAATGTTGATTATATTTTAATAGTAAAATATTATGCTTGTGAATTTAAAATGCATGCTATTATGAGTTCTCATGTTATGTTCTTGGTGTACTATTTATTGAAAAGCATGAGCTTTTCCTTTTTGTTTTTAGTATGACCCCCTGCTTTTAATATGACTATACTACTCTAATTGGTGAATTTGTCCATTTAACCCAATGGGCAATCAGTGTTTGTAAGTTTTCATGAACATTTCATGAATATGAAATTACTTACAATATCTAAAAAAGAAAATAGAGAGCCTAGAACTAGGCCTACAAAAATAAAGTCAAGTATGAATGAAAAAGGATCAAAGGTAACTAACCAAATAATTGATAACCTTTACATCAAGTGTTTTGGGGACAACCAGACATCTATATTCAGAAAATCAATTTATACTCAACAAATATTAACTTAAACTTGATCATGGATGTAATGTAAAATGCAAAAAATATAAAACATGTACAACATACATTAAGAAAACCTAGGTGACTATGAGTTGGTCAGTGAATTTTTACATGCAAAACTAAAAAAAATTCACAGAAAATATGGATAAATTGAACTTCATTATAATAAAAAAACCAATGCTCCTTGAAATATAATTTAGAACAAAATACCAAATATAAGAAAACACTTATAAAACATGTATCTGGTAAAGGACTTCTCTGTAAAATGAATGAAAAATTCTTAACACTCAAAAATAAGATACAACTCAATATTAATTTGTGAAATGAACTAAACATAATTCACCAAAGATCATACACCTTTTTTTTATAAGTGCCAAAAAGTAGAAGCAAACAAGATGACCTTCAACAAATGAAAGAGTTACAAAAGTATGGAAAGGCATGGGGAAAAGTGGAATGCATATTATAAAGCAAAATACGTGAGTATAAAAATAAATAAAAACTATGGAGAAAGAAAAAAGTCAGGTGTAGACAGGGATCTGAAAAGACTGAAGGAAGGATGGATATGTAGAACCCATGAGATTTTGAGGACAGTGAACCAGTACACTGTATGCATTAAAACACAGATATACATTTACCAAAGTCCATGTACTACTGTACAATGAGCGACTCTATGGACTTTCATTTGAAATAATGCATTCATGTCAGTTTAATCCAATTAGTATGAACAACTGCAACAAGTAATAACAATAATGTACCAGACTATTATAAAGGGAGCACTGGTAAATGTTTCTGTTAATCTAAAACTGCTCTAAGAAATAAAGTCTATTAATTGCTTAAAGTCTTAAAAAAGAGAATGTAAAGACAATTTCAAATCTCTACAGTCACTTTATATCCATTTTTAATTGTTGTGCTCAAATATTTGAAGTATATTTTTATATTCTGTCTGCCATAAATGAAAGTATTACATTCAGTTCTCATTGCATTGGAATTTCCTTTTTATGTCTTCTTGTAGTACTTGAGCATTTAACTGTTAATTTTTATATGATATTCTCAAAAGACTTTAGTAACCTCAGCTAAAAATCTGTTAGACTTTTACTAACTAAAATAAAATGAACACTTAATAGAATTATTTAAATTATTTTTTCTTCTAATTCACCCATAATTCCTACTTCCAAGTATTCATTTCGACATGTCTTACAAACTCCCACAGCTGTATTCCATGCCTAGAGTGCAGCACACTGCATTCAAGCAGCCTTTACCCCTCACATTTTGATTCTGGTTAGTAGATTCTGATCAAGACAGTTTTCTGCAATTCATTAAGACAACTTTTCAAAAGCCTCCAGAATCATGAAAAATAATTCTGAAATTATGGATAAATCTCATCCTCACAATTTAAACAAGGGCTATATACTCTAAATTCCTGCAAAGTAAATTATGCCAAATGGCTGGACTCAATACCTGGGCAACATCTTATTAGAGTTTTTGCTGCAGGTCTGAATAGCATGGAGTAGAGAACTCTGAAAATCAGGTTCACAGTTTGCAGACTATTTTTTTTTAAGAAATAATTTGGAATAATTTAATGTTGAGTAGCTTAAACATAAATTTGTAAGAAAATATTTGAGCTAATAACTATGGTGCTCTCAAGAATCTGATAAAATAGTTTTAGAAAATCAAAGAAAATATTTGCTTTGTAAGGTGTTTTTGTTTGTTTGTTTTTTATTCAATGTCCCACATGTACCTCAGAATTAAAATGGTTTTATATAAGAGTCACTCTCTTTCTCTTTTGGACTCCTGATGGTGACACTTTTGACCGCTGTCTTGAACTTTTTTTTTTAATTGAGGTAATCAATGATTTACAACACTGCATATAATTTAGAGAAACAAGTTCATACTTCATTAGAAATACTTTAGCATATTACACCCACTTACAACCATTGTCTTCTACCATCAGTCACTTTTCCCATGCTAACTCTCTTTGTAGCCTTAATTCTGTGCTTGTATTTCTAGGATTTGTTTTGGTTAGGTTCTGCCTGACTCTTTCTTTTTCATTTGATCCTTTATATTCCACTGCACAGTCTTAACTA
The DNA here is from genome assembly GCA_004024945.1 of Uropsilus gracilis. Taxonomy (NCBI): domain Eukaryota; kingdom Metazoa; phylum Chordata; class Mammalia; order Eulipotyphla; family Talpidae; genus Uropsilus; species Uropsilus gracilis. The sequence goes on from PVHY01005250.1 coordinate 68,994, forward strand.
GAGTCTTGACAGCATGTATCACCTCAGCCAAGCTCCCTTGAATTGTTGGCAGAATTCACTTCTTGGTTTGTAGAAATACGGCCCCATTTTCTTTCTGTCAGCTAATTCTTAGGGGTAGAGTTTAGAAGGTATTCTTAAGGACTGAGTCCTTAAGGGCTGACAGAATTTATTGCCAATTTCACCCATCTATATAGTTCACAACCTAGCTTTCATTTCTTCAAGAATTACAAAAGTACTTTTAAGTGTCTCTCCCCACATATATACATATATATTTTTTATCTCCTAGGTAAGACATGATTTTATGTTATGACACATGATAAAGATGGTTATTTGTTATCACCCCTGTCATTCAGTGTAATATAAACATGTCACCCTAGATTGTGTTCGACAGAGACAACTTAAAAGAAGGTATTTGAGTTTCTACATATGACACTTTTACTATCTTTGTGCTGTTGCCCTTTCTTTGGTGAAACAATGTGACGATGCATAACCATCACTGCTTTATTTTGTCTTACCGATATATAAACCAGCTTTTTTCACTGTAATGTGTTTCAATTTGAAATTTTAGTAGTATTATGTTGATACCTGGGCTTTATTTAGATGCATATTTGCCTCATATATTTACTTTCATTTTTAAAAGGTAACATTCTTATTTTAAGTGAATGCCTTATTTGCTTTGCTTTGTTAACTTATTGATTATTTTAATATAACTTTAATATAATATTTTATTTTATATATAAACTTAATATAAACTTTTATTTGAATATAATTAAATAAATTTTAATTGCATATATATATATAGGATGCATAAAATATGTTTGCTATACTTATACAAAGTGAAATGAAAATTTTAAAAGTGGAATGATCACACAATCCAGAAGTATCTTCTCAGTATATATGCCAAAATGAAATCAGTAAATTCAGCACTTTAAAGAGAAGCCCATACCCCTATATTCATTGCAGCTTTAGTCACAATAACCAAGATATGCAAGGAAACATCAACCTAATTACTTTAGTGTTGGTTGACATGCAAGGAATTGAGATGTATATATAACATTATATATAGTTAATATGTCATAACATATATGCATACTGTTATGTATATTAAATATTTAAATTATATACATATCATATCATATAAAAGGGTAATAGAAGCTATCATTTGCCATAACATGGATGACCCTGGAGGACATCATGTCCTCAAAAAAAAAAGCAAACAGTTAAAAAAAATAAACAGAAAAATGCTTTATACTCACATGTGTTATCTAAAAATATTATACATATAGAAGCAGAAAGTAAAATAGTTATTAGCAGAAGTGAAAAGGGGGTGGATGTGGAGATGATGGACAAAGGATACAAACTTGCAGTTACATAGAATGATAAGTTCTAAAGAGTCAGTGATGACTATTGCAAATACTGCTTTATCTGCTCTGAAAATTCATAAAGAGAATAGATTTATATAACTTTCATCACCCCCCCAAAAAAAAATCATTTCCGTGAATAATGGCTGTATTTAGTAAGTTCCTGCTACACTAGAGATTGTTGCACTGAGTTTTTAGAAGTGGAACTTTCTGTGTACTGCTGTGCTTTCCAGGCTACTGCTGGCTTGTAGAATATCATCGACATATACCGTTCACTCCCAACTTATTCCCATCCTTCTCTTCCTGAAGCCATGTCATTATCTAATTATATTTCCTATATTTCTGTTGTGGTTAATAAAGGAAGAATTTACTTATTTATCATCTACTGCTAAATCACTCCCAATTTAGCCCAGTTCTTGCATGAAAAGCTTTCATTTTATATAAATTTGTCCTTTACAAATGAATTAGAAATCTTTGAATTCTTAGCTCTAATATGAGGATTCTACAAAATATCTAAAGACATTTTCTCATTATGTGTTGTTTTTATTGAATAATTTATTTACATATATTTCACATCATCATTATGTTTGTACTTTATACCTAAAATATTGCCAATTTCTTTCTATTATCCTAAAATATCTTCTTTCATTTTTACATAATTTAAGTGGGGATTCACTAAATAGAATATGAGTACAAAGACAATTATAATATGTTTGTATTCAACAAAAGTCTTCTGAGCATTTTATAATTAATATTTTAAAATATCCCTGTATATTTTTTCTATCTTTTTTTATAAAAAAAAATTACCTGAACATGTACATGTTAAATAATTTTTTGGTTAGATTCTTTATATTTCATATCTATCATTTTTCTTTTTAACATGTATAGACAAATTTCTCTTTTCTAACCATGCGTTCATCCTCATATTTAGCCCTTGTTTTTGGATTAGATACTTTTGAGTACTCCTGAGATTCAAATTTAAAGCTTGAAAACAGTTGTATAAAGAATAGGGGAGGAATGGGTGCTGTGTGTGTAACTTTGTCACCCGGGTTAAATAGCCCTGACTGAGGTCTTAAAACTTTGAGAATTAAAACTTTGAGTTTGCAGTAGGTAGTATAATGAGTTACTAAAACTTTTCATGTCTAAGTGGCTGAAACCTTTGAACATTATAAACTACACGGCAAAGCTGAATTATATTTGCAGAGGAAAGAAAGTTTGTTAATCAGATGTTATGACAGGATATCTGTCCTGGGTTGTTCAATCATTTTCACCATAAATGTAAGATCCTAAAATTATCTAGAGGAAACTGTGACTATAGAGAACCAGAGAGGAAGCAGTGAGGATTTAATATATAGTTACTGTCTTTGAAATGAAAGAAGAGGACCACAAGCCAAGAAACACAGTTTCCTCTAGAAAATGGAAAAGTCATCAAGGATAGTAGATAAGGTAGGCCACCCACTAACACCTCCATAGAGAGTGTATCCTTGCTGACAAATTGATTTTGTTGCATTGAGACCATTTTTGACTTATGGCATCCAGAACTAAAGGAATTGATTTGCTGGAGCCACTAAATTGTTGGCTTTTTTTCACACTAACAATTAATGGTAAAAATAGTAAAAATTGAGGGGTAGGAGAGAAAAAAGAAGGACTAGTAAAAATCTACAATCCACAGTAGAAATAGTAGAAACTAGAAATCAGTACAATATCTCATTGAATAGTGAATTATTTGTTAAGCTCTTAACTATCTTATTGACATGGTGCATCTTTCTGAAAATACCTGTGCTTGAGTTCCTTCAACCTAACAATGACAATAATACATTTTTTTTAAAAAGTGTCTATTGTTTTCCTTTGCATATATTGTAAATAACAAGCATTATCGATCTTGAACAGCAAGCATTATTGCATATATTGTCAATAACAAGCATTATTGATCAAAAAACCTCAGTGCATGAGAACCTGGTCTATAAGTGCAGAGTTCCTTTATGTACCCTCTACTTCTTACCTATCTAGGGTTGTCAGATCTTGAAGAGTACTGACTAAACCAGCTCTCCACCTCACATAACTGAGGCATGAGTCACATGTCTTCATTTGCCCCTGAGATTCCTCTGGAACCCCCTTCTAACAGCCCTAATATCCACTTTACTCTATTGGTTTTCTCAACTGTTTGCAATTCTCACTCATGTTTCATAACTTATTACAGCAACTAACTGGGTCAGAAATTCTCCTTCATAATTCATTTCCTTCCTCATGTTCCTTATTTCATTCTTATTATTTCAGGCCTTTTACCTGTCATCAAGATTTGTTCATTCTTAGATGTATAGGCACTGTCTTTCGGTGTTTGCAAGGAACAAAAAGGGAAATATATATATATATATATATATATATTATATATATATATATAATGTTGTCAAAGGCATTCAACTATAAAGTTTAAAAACTGGGCAAGACTTTTGAAGATGAAATTAAGAGTAAAAATCAAGAACCAGGCTTAACTTCATAATAAATAAAGCTGAAGAATAAAGAATAAAGAACATAAAATATAAATCCTGAAGAATAAAGAACTTTGGACTTAACACAGTGAGAGATAAATTTCAAAATTATTATAGTGTTCTCTGAAAAAAAAAGAGATTTTCTACTAGATAACTTCCAAACTGTATGTATATAGTATATACAGGTTCTGAAAGGCAAAACTAGCTATTTAGATGGATTTTTCCTCGTTGATTTTATTTTTCTTCTGTATTATACACATACCAATATCTAGCACGTATTTGAGGTGAGGAAATAAGGTTAAAAAAACAAATATATATTCACTCACTGAAAAGTTTTAATGATTGCAAAGTTGCAAGAAAATGCTCTCCACAATAGCTGATAGTTCATTATTTTATTAAGGTGAATGAGATTTTTGAAGAAAAATAACAAATATATGACAATAGGGTAAAAAATAGCATTCTTAAAAAAACAAGCTGAGCTTGATGTCAAAACCTATAAAAATACAAATATTTTGCATAAGGAATTATTTTGGCACTCAAACTATGTATAAGTCTTAGTCAATCAAATCAGTTGTTAACTTTCTGTACAGATGGTGTGAATTTAAACAAGAAACAAACAATTTTCCAGATGAATTGAATGCAAACAAGCAAACAAACAATTCAGATATAAGCATTTTGTATGACATAAACAAAAGAAAGGACCTATATTCTTGTATAAAATATAAACAAAAGAGAAATGAGGCAAATTTTTGTGATTATCCACTCCAAGAATTCAAGCAATTTTCTCATGTCTTTTCTATTGACAAAATTTTCATCATTCCTTAATTTTCATTTCAACTTATATTACATTTCCAATGCCAAAGAAAGGCACTTTACTGACCTATCATTTTGAAAATATTTCTGGAAATTAGGTCTGACTTGAGGAAGAAAAATCCTAGTTGTTCTGCATTTTTTTCTTTTGTCCATGTCTTTTTTGAAACAGCACCATAGTGTTCTAGCAGCTGCCAGAAAATTGACCCCATTTCCCAGTATTCCTTCCAGGTAATTATGGCCATAACGCTACATTGCAAGCAAAGGAATGGAGCCAAGATGATACATTCAGCTTCCAAAAAATACTGTTAGAGTTAATGGAAAAATTCTCCTTTCTCAATCTCCCATATAGAGAATAATGCACAAATCAAAGTTCTACTTGAAGAACTGTCACACGTGGGGCACATGCATGTAAGAAACCCCCAGACCAAGCAAAAACATAAAAAAACTCTCTTTTGATTCTTTCCATTTCCTATCTGCCCTACTCATGAAGAATAATGTCTTTTCTGATTTCTGCTAGGATAGTGCAGAATAATTTTTCTAAGTTTATATTAAAATCATTTGATTGTATATTCTTTAACACATATCTCTTTTTGCCCCTCATTGTTTTTCAGAGTGATTCTTTTTTTGCACATGCTTGAAGTTCATTGTTTACGTTGTTTCACTTTATCCAATTGTGTGAATGTTCTAAAATCAGCAATACATGCAAACACACACACAAAATAAGTGACTATGGTATATATAGGTCAATAAAACTTTAAAGATATCTGGTCTATTATTCAGACAAAAAGTATAACTTCTAACTTTATTTGGACATGATGAAACAAACTTAGTAGTAAGATGTAATTTAATTTTTCATGTGTTGTATTAACGATCATTGTAGGAATGTCACATTATAGGACCATTGTAATTTTCATAAAGGTGTTTTATATACAATCATTGTTTAAAATATTGATGCAAGCTACAGGCATATCAATTTTTCAAACTATTGAGTTGAAATATGTGAACTACATATTGACCTGTAAGTTATCCTTAGCCAATAATCATGGTATATATGTTTAAGTTAAAATCTTTGGAATCAATTACTTTATACTATATTTCTGTGAAAAAGGTATACTATTAAAACATTTTATCAAAGAATCAGTGCAGCAAATCATATTTTTGTACATTTATATACACATAAAATAGCAGATAACCTATAAAAGGGAAAATAGAAACTAAAAGATCATTTGATTTTGATTTAGGGCAACAGCATAACAAGATATTTCTGAATTTTTATCATTCATTTTAAATCCTAATATATCTTTCACATATTTACATTACAATTCATCACCATTTGCATATTAAATCTTCTGTAGTATATAACCCAAAGATCAGACTTTTATCTTTATACCTAGAACTTTTTGTTTGTTGTCAAATTAGATTACAAACAACACTGCACTTTCTTCCATACATTATTTTATATACTGTTATCCTTTTAAATGCTAAGCTCCAGTCCACTCCAATTCATTTCTTCAGAATGTGGTATCCCCTACTTGATGGTGAATGGAATGAAAGCAAGATCGATCAAAAGGGTTGAATTCAGCCAGAGATAAAAGAAATTTAGATGACTAATCCCTCTCCATGAAACTGGGAACTGCTGGCCTGAAGACTTTGTTTTCACTTAATCTCATGTACCCTCCCCCTTCCCCAACTTTACTCTCCTCTCCCTCTTTTAATCTATGCTTCAGTTCTGCTGGCAATTTTGCATTTGTTGTTCATTTGTCTGTTTGTCCTACCTATATTCCTCATATATGTGAGACCATCCCTTATTTCTTTTTTTTCCCTTCGGCCTTATTTCTGCTAACATGATTCCTTCTAGCTCCATCCATGTTGCTGTGAATGACATGTTTGTCTTTGATTGATGAATAATATTTCATTGTGTAGATATACTACATCTTTTTAAACCATTCTTCAATTTTGAGGCATTTGGGTTGTTCCCATGCCCTGGCAATTGCAAATAGTTCTGCAATAAATATATGAGTACTAGTGTCCTTTTGAATTAGTGTTTTTGGTATCCTTTGAGTAGATTCCGAGTAGTGGGAACGCTGGGTCAACCGGTAGTACCACTTTCAGTAGTTTGAGGGTCCTCCGCACATTGTTCCATAGTGACTGGGCTTGTTTACAATTCCACCAATGCGGCACAGATGTGGCCTTTTTTGGATTGTTCCATTTAACATTTTTGAGTAAGTTGCATGTTTAATGACAAATGGCTCATGGGAATCATAATATTGACTAATGTATGACAGTTTAGTTACCCCAAAAATGAGCATGAGCCTTGGGATGTTTTCTTCCCTTCATTCTACAACTGAATGTCATTCACACAATTTGTTTTTCATATGCCTAGAAACCCTTCTACAGACAGAAGTAGTGGAGGTTATAACAAGAAAACTGACATTAAAAATAAAAGAACTTGTGTAACAGGGACACTGGTAACAAAGCAACAATAACAAGTTTTATAGAAATTCATAATTATTTAAAAATCAATTTGAAGGTTTATTGTTCTCTATTTCCTGGATTTTCTTGATTTTAATCAATAGTTTGCTTAATATATCTTCACAACAGAACTGAAGAAGTTGAATATAACCTTCTTCCATTTTTTTTAATGTTTCTGGTAGTCTTTCTTATAATTGTATTATTTATTTATTACATTGTTGCACTCCCCATATTCCTCCCTTCACCATATCACCTGTGACACTTTACCATTTTCCTTTGTGTTCCTCCCTTTTTAACCCCCCCCTTTTCCCTACTTTTTTTATATGAGCAACTTATTTTATGAAGAATAAAAAATATTAGAGATACAAAATATTGGTTCAAAAATTAGCCCTTCCCCTTAAAATCATGAGGTGAATGTTTGAAAATTTAATTCGTTTTTAATCTTTCCTCATGCAATACATAATAAAAAACTGATTCTCAGTCTGAGAAATATGAACTAGCTGTAATTATGTTTTAGGTAAAACAAAAATATACAAAAATTCATGCACATTTGTTTACTTATCTTTGCTTTTACATTATATATATATATAATGAAGATTAAACAAAATAAAGATCCAAAACATCACATTTCTACTTAAGCCAACATTCTCTAGAATATAATCATCATTTTTGAGATATATAGTTCATATAAGAATACTAAGAATGTACTTGCAATTTTGATGAATTGTGAGCATCCAATATATAGAGCTAGTGTCTATATGTAGACACTGTTTGAAACTGTCTTTATTTTTAACCACTTATATATTTTTTAACTTACAAAATTTTGTAAGATACAAAAATGTCAGTAATTATATTAATGAAATAAAATATCAACACAGTAATGAACCAATCCAGTAAAGGGAGAAAAGCTGTTGTATATTATACAGGAAATATATGATATATTTATTCAACTTGATGAAAATGTTAACTGTGAATTTACACATTTTCCTAAATTATGTAAGTTCATCAGTAATTGCACAGAATCCTCTAATTTGTAAAAGGAGTCTAGTAATTACGATGAGGTAAAATACCTTTTCACGTAATTATAGTATTTCTGTTTTCTACATTAATTTGAATTCATGAATAAGTTGAAAAATAAATGTTATTTCTCTAATAATTCAAATTTTAACTATCTTACATTGAATTTAAACTGACTCTCACTAAGATGTTTCTTCTTAATTTCCCCTATCCCCAGTGACCAAGTTCCTCTGAACTCCTTAATGTCATCTTTACTAACTCAAAAATAGTTACTGTTAGTTTCATAAAATAATTTCTCTTCCTCTGGCCACAAAACCCATTCTTATTGTTTTTTTTTTTTTTTTAAAGACACTCTCATTCAGTTTGGCAATTTTCCTTTAATATCACTTGCTCTTTTATTATTTTAAACTATAAATTATAGGCAATCTTCTCTTACTGTTATTATTAAAACAAAATTTGTTAAATAGTGGAGATAATTGTGTTTACACAATTCAAAAGCCTACATGCTTATTAACTTTTCAAATAAACCTTTCCTTATTCTCTCATTAACCTCCATTTTTAAAATCCATGATACAAAAACTAGTATACTTGATATGAGTTTAGTTATAAATCATGTCCTTAGGTGGAAGATCTCAAAATAAAATTATAATCTTTATTGGTCAAGTGTTTTGCAGAAAATTTTTATTTTGAGGAATCTTAAGTTATTTTTAAATCTTTATTCAACTATTTCAACATTTCTGAAATCTTAAAATATAATTATTACTCTTTAAGTGCTAACGGTTCCCATAGATTTCTAATGAATTAAAGTGCAGTAAAGAATTATTAATAAATGAAATAGTCTACAAAATACTGGAAGGCCAATAATGAAAATCTTATTAATGGTATTGTTGTTGGATCTGATCTGAAGCATTTGTCAATGCATTATTTTAATAGATGCATTGGATGTAAGCTATTATCTTAATTGCAGGGTTGCCCTCACTACTCCTAGGATTCTTTGGGGTGACTGCTAACAGCATCAGAGCAACTAAAGTCATGTCCACACCTTGGTCCCCAAGGACAGGTCTGACATGAAACCCATCCTGCAGTCTTCAAGGAACTGATGATCAACTTGTTTTACTCTCCCTGGGAAATCCATCACAGATCAGTCAGTTCTTAGGAAGGGAAGTCTGAATTTTACTAGAGGGTTGTGCATCATATAGGAAGTGGAGCCAGCAGGACAGAGAACTAAAAGGGATGTACAGAAGGACATGGACAGATGTAGAGGACATGCAGATTTGAGAGACAGACCTAGAAGAAGCGTAAGATAAGTGAGTGTGGTAAAGGTGAAGTAGGGCTAGGGATGACCTTGTGTGAGCAAAGCTAGAAGAATCTGTGGACAAGAGTAGACAGACTAGGATGGTAGAGAGTCAAATGGACTCTCTACTATGGTAGTAGCAGGGTAGTATGGAGGAAGGAGGATGATGTGAGATGCTGACACCAAGTAGGAGGAGTGGGGGAGATGGAAATGGTGCACAAAATGTAGAGGCCATGAGAACAGATACGGGAGGTTGGGATTCTGAGTGATGGAGGAACAAAGGAAGAGGGGGGGATTTCTAAGGTCAAAGTGTCAGCCAGAGGAGACCCACCTCCCTGACCCATAGGCTCACAAGCCTTGGTTGGCATGGCAAAACCGAAACATTATACCAGGTACATGACAGCCACTCTTCTCCTATCCCTAGGTGTTGGAGGTTCCCTACCATTTACCCTGGTCCTGTCTAGTCACTCACTGTCATCTTTGGCTTTCTGGTCTTATCTAGAACTGCCACTGTACCATAAAGGTGAGCGTGATCTGCTCCAATAACACCTACAATCATAACACTGCACGTCCAAATGGCTGGGATCTCACCCTCCTATACAGCAGGATCTTCTTTCTCTGTGCATAGTTGCCATGTTCAGTAGTAGGACAGGAAAAGGGGTTGTTGTTGTCATGGAGAGTCACATGCAGAGGATAGAGAGCACAGTGGAGGGGGTGGGATTTTGGCAGGGACAATGTGAAAACTTAGGTGGGTAAAGAACTAAGGGAAGAAAATGGGGTGAGTGAGGGAGGTGCTGGAGAATAAGAAGGAAGAGAGAGGAAGTTAACCAAATGGACTGGAGGCATACAGTGATGGAGGTGGATGGGCAGCTGTTAGAAAAGTGATAGGACTGAGGAGAATGATGGAAGTGAGGAGAAATAGCAAGGCTTCAGGGACAAAACCCTCTGCACCCACTAAACCCTGCCCATCTCTGCTGATTTCCCCACACTGTTCACAGCCTCAAGAGGGAACTCACTGGTGCCAGGGCGAAGATTGACAAGGCTGGCTGGGATGTATTCTTGTGAACCCCATTGCTTATGAGAATGCAGACACCCACAATTCTTGTGCTGCCAGCACTTACACTACACTCTGCCTATTCCTCCAAACTCCCCTACATTATCAGCAGCTTTAAGAGCATGGGAGTTCATTGGTGCCAGCACAAAGACTGAGCTGGCTAGCTGGTATGTTTTACTCTAAACCCCAGCACTATGACATTGCAGGTACCCACAGTTATTGTGCCACCAGCACACTGTCCTCTATCCCTAGGGCTCTGCAATATTCATGTCTCACAGTGACTGGGTCTGCCGGGTTATTGCCCTTCTCAGTTCAGTGTTGCTTTCCACCCAGGAGACACACATCCCTCAGCTAGTTTCTAGACAGGGGTCACCTATAAAACCTCTCCTCCTGCTCCTCATGGATAGTAGTGACTCAGAAGGACAATCTGGTACTCAAAAGTCCATTGTTAGGGAATGACAGCATGTGTAGTTCTACCCATGGCCCAGCAATCATGCTGCTCTGTTTCCAGTCTTGCAGGCTATATCTCATCGCCTGTGGACCATCTTCCTGATCACTTGCTGACACTGACCCTCATGTCCACTTCCATCAGGAGACACATCACAGTAACACGTCTGATAGGTGACTGTGACCTTTTTCCTCCTCCCTTTGGTGCCAATAATGACAGTGAACCTGAGGTAGGCAGTCCAGTCTTAGTGGGCTAAATCTGAGTGTGCCCCTTTCTGGCACCCACAGGAGCCCAGCTCTGCTACCTCCATAGCTCCCCAGGCCTAGGGTAGCTGTGCCAGTGTCCAGAAGAGGAGGCTGAGAAGTCATTCATGAGCCCAGTAGGGGTGACAGGGTGGAGGGAAGAGGAGAAGGGCTGGAGAATAAGGCGAAGTATCCAGAGGAGGATAATGAAAGTGGAGGATCAATGTGGACTGGGGTAGAATATTAAGAACAGAATGTTAAGGGACAAGAGGAGCAGTTCCATTTGGAGGATGGGGCAGAATCTCAACGGATGGTGTGGAGAGGACAGAAGAGCATGGTGGAAAAGATGGTGGAGAAGAGGCTGAAAGAAGACAGACACTGAAGAATAGAGGAGGCAGAATATACTTCAGGTGGGGAAGTGAAGGTGGAAAGGATGGAGTTGAGCGATGAAGCAGGAGCTTCCTTGTCTCAGAGCCCAGGAGATGAAGGTGAGTGGCACCTATCAGAGCAGGAAGGTGGTGGGCCTGCTTACATGGCACCAGGGCTGCTCTTAAGGCTGTTTCCCAAGCCGACCCGGCCCTGTCCCACACTGTCCCACACTGAGGCTCAGTGTTCTGCCTTTGCACATTTCCTGCCCCTTTGGGGTCACCATTACCAAGAGCTTGAGGTTGATGATGCCATCCTACGAGACACTCCAGGAAGCCTGGCTCACACCATCCTTTGCTTGTTTTTCAAGAAAATCTCCGGATGGCAAGGAGGGTGAACAAATGGGTTAAGGTGCTCTGGCACTTGCGCAAATACTAAAAGAGCACTGAGGTAGTTGGCTGAGACCACAGGGCTAGGTGTGGGCTCCAGGGCAGCCCTCAGCCTCCCTGCTCACACTACAGGGCCACCTGCCTAGATTGAATCCCAGGCCATAGTAGGACCTGGTCATGAGAGTAGAAGCTATCTATATTTTTAAGCTTTTTAAGAAAAGTCATAAATCCTAAGTGGCCTTGAAATGCTGAAGCCACTTCCATTTATGTCAGAAAGGACAAACCAGATGTCTGCTCTTTCCTATTGGTAATGTTGATGGATAGAATCAGACAAGAAAATCTAAGTCAAGGTGACACAGATGAAAGAGAAGAAACAAACTTCTCTTCACTTGCATGGGATAAGAGTCTCTATTTGCAAAATGTAAGAATTTCTTTAAAAAATGGCACTCTCAATGACAAACCAAACTAGAATGGGGACTGGGCTCCAGAACCCAAAGGCCAAAACAAAGGAGTAAGGTCATCGGGTCACTGAGAGAAAGTGCTCTCACACTGAACACAGGAGTCCTTCTCAATGAGTTCGTCCCACACATTCAAAAGAGAGGTGCCAGGGCCATGGGCCAACATCCTCCTGAATGCCTTCAGCCTCTAGGGACAAGCAGCCGACTGGGCAGCTCTCCCATTGCAAGGGTGAGGGTGGCCAAGTCAGGGGAGCAGTAGACGGGCTGGTGTCAGGTACATATTTGCTGAGACAGGGTGCAGGCCTGTGAAGGAAGGTGGAGAGAGTGAGGCTGCTGTAGGAGGGGGGCCCAGAACCCTTGCCCTCCAACCTCCCACAGGGCCCTGGGACAGACAGTGCTGGGGAGCTCACTGGACAGGCCCTATGGAGTGGAGGAGAGGGCATGGAGGGGGAAGAGGCACCTGGGACTCCAGAGGATGAACAGAGGTTTTGTGACAATGATGGGGCTCTGGGGCATGGGTTCAGGGCCATAGGACTCAGGGTAGGGGCCACATGCAACCCTTCCAGGAACTGGCAAGGAAAGGGGGAGCAAGACTTCAGCTGTGTTTCTCAAGCTGCTCTGCTTTACCCATAACATCTTAAAGGGACTGGGGAAAGTCCTCTCTAGAGGAACTTTGGGGTCTCAGGAGGACCTGGGAAGATAGGGGTCCTGGGAGGACTGGGGCAGATTCGGGTGTCTCAGGGGGACCTAGATGTCCAACAGTGACTGGAAGAATTCTAGAGTCGTGATAGGACTCACAGGTTTGTCTCAGGGGAATGGGTGGGGAGAGTCAGCTGCACAAGGCACTTTGAGAAGCAGGGGGTTAGAGTAGGGAAGGCAGTCCCTCTCCCTGGCGAAAATGCATGGAGCCATACATGCCAGACTGAACTAGCTTGTGTGCAAACTAAACAACAAGAATGCGTGCACTGAGACACAGCTACCATGCACTTGAGATGCTTGTCCTAGAAGCCAGGTGCCCTGAGGCTGCGTGATCCAAATGAGTCTTCACTATGTCTCAGCTCTACAGGGAGGGGAGGGCCAACAAGAGGAGCTGGGGCACCTGCAGGAACTCCTCCGCTCTCCCTCCTAGGAAGCAGGTCCTCTTTAATATATCGATGACCCACTCCACACACAATCCGGTGAGGACCCCACCCAGTGCTCCCATGGGTGCCCCATGGTGCTCACCAAGCAGGACAGGCTCAGGCCCAGGGCCCGTGATGCCATAATAGACACAGGAGTCTAAGACTTGGCAAACAGGCTCCAGAGACCCAAGTGGCCCTTTCCAGGCCTGGAAAGGAAAACCCACTCCCCACACTCCAGAAGTTGGGGCCCGGGGTGCGCCTCTGCACTGATCAAAACCATGAGCCTGGAGAGTCCACAGTATCCACCAACACCTGAGGAGAGCCCCCTCAGCCCCAGCTCTTAAGAAGGGGCAGAGAGGGAGGCAGTTCCCAGTCCTGCCTGCTCTGCACAACGTCCCCTCCTGGACACCAGCTGAGACCGGTGCAGGGGCCCTGTCAGCCTCCTGCAGCTGTTCCCAGATAATGTCCCAGCGCTGCATGTGGAGGGTCAGCCCCACCTCCACCCCACTGTTTTCAAGCCCAGACCACCAAGCTTAGTGTCCTGTCACTCAGGCAACCCTACCATGACAGGACACCACAAACCCAGGGCTGGATCACAGGCACACAGGGCCACCATGGTGTCTGTGCTGGGTCAGGGACTCTGGGCCCCACCAAGGTCCCGGCCACCCTGCAACCTCTGTCCCAGCCACCCTGAAGCCCACGATATCGCCCAGTCTGTCGAGTCTGTTGTTCCTGCAGGAGGTGGCCACCGCCGGCTCCAGAGCCAGATTGTGGCCTTGCTCCTTCTGCACTACAGGAGGAGGACGCCTTCTGGCACTTGGCCAGATCTTGAGCAGTGACACCCAGGCCATGAATGGTGAGTAGCGGGGCTTCTGGGGCATAGCCCCGCCACATGGGCTGGTTGAGGACCCCGCCCAGTGCGCTCCCATCAAGAAGTGCCCCTCACGTCTGGGCTGCCCTATGCAGCCCTGCGTCATCCTGTCCATCTGCACAGCTCTGCATAAGAATTCTGCCAAACGTCTGGACAGCCCAGACAGACGTCTAGGGCCCAGGGCTCAGGGCCAGGCCGAGCACATCATCCCATGTCCTATGTGCTCCTCCAAGTTCAGGGAGTGGCCACGCATCCCCATGACCCACTGTGGGGCCTCAGTGGGGGATCAGGCCTGGGTCGGACATCTGCCTAAAACTCATGTCAGGGCACCAGGCAGCAAGGACCTCCGTGGGTTTGGGCATCTTGAGGGGGCACAAGATCTGTGATTCTGCACCGACAGCATGGCCTCTGGAAGCCACGGGCCAAGCAGGGCTGGGAGATGTCAGTGCTGATGGCTCTGTATGGAGAAGAGGACCCATCAGTGGAGCCTGCCCAGCCCCACCCCACCTGGATGGAGCAGATGCTGATTTCTGGGACCTGGGCCTTCCAGGTTTCTTCAGCCCGGGGCGTCCCAAGTTGGACAATATGTGACCCTGCTTGATGGCACAATTACAAAGAGCCTCCCACGGTTAAAGCACCACGTGGTGAGTGGCAGAGGCCTGGCCTGGACTAAGAGTAGGTGGGCAGGTGGGCAGGGAAGGGCACCCCGGCCCAGATGTCCTGCTCAGGCCAGGGCCCCTGAGTGGGGAGATCTGTGGGTGCTGGGGTGATCCCTGTGCTCTGGCCTTAGGACCAGAAAAGGTATCCAGTCGGGCCTATGACATCCAGAGGTTCCTCGAGTGCTTTCTCCACCGGGTTAGGTGGTGACCTGTGTGATGGTGCTGGCCTGGAGCTCATTGGGGAAGTCAGAGGTGGGTGATGGGGTCAGCCCTGGGCATGGCCATCCCCAGCACCCAGCTCCTCGTTTGGTGTGGGAAATCCTGTGTGGGGTTAACCTACTGCCCCCAGGTTAACAGTGTCCTGTCAAGCCTGGTCACCCCCCTAGATAACAAGGACTCCATTGTCCAAGAGCCCCACCCCTATAGTGAGAAGCCTATCCCAGCATGGGGTTAAGAACTCTGACACATCTTGGGAGGGGTGGCGCAGACCAGAGAGGCATGTGGGGTGCTAGAGTGCCGGGGCCCACAGAATGGTCTGCTCAGGCCTCTTGGCTCTGTTGTCCCCACAGACACCCTGTGCCCTCACCTTGAGGGTCTTCTATGTGTTCATTCTTGATGGGGAACGAGTACTAGCAGGTATGGCCAATGCCCTGCTGATCCTGCATGAGAGTAAGTGCTTGTGTGGGCCCAGCACCATATGGGCATCCACACAGGAGTGTGTGTGTGTGTGTGTGTGTGTGTGTGTGTGTGCATGTGTGGGTGTGGGTGTGGGTGTGCCTGTGCATACATGCTGCGGTGGG
>PVHY01005251.1:0-84844 GCA_004024945.1 Uropsilus gracilis
CCAGCTACCTGGGAAGCTGAGGCTGGGGATTGCTTGAGTCTGTGGTACCCCGGGCAACGAGAGCCTGCGGTTCCATGGGCAAAAATAGCAAGACCTAGTCTCAAAAAAAAAAAAAAAAAAAAAAAAAAAAAAAAAAAAAAAAAAAAAAAAAAAAAAAAAAAAAAAAAAAAAAAAAAAAAAAAAAAAAAAAAAAAAAAAAAAAAAAAAAAAAAAAAAAAAAAAAAAAAAATTAAAAATATTTTTAAAAAATACCAATCTTGAAAAGATTACTAAGATTACTCACTGGTTTAGGGTGTGTCTTTTAATGTTCAGGCTCAATTCTTGAGATTTCTCTTACACAACAAAATAAAAATCAATTTAACTATATCATAGATGTAACACTTTGGTAATTCCCTGTTCCTAACTCTACAGCATGTGATGCCTTAGTAAACATGTTTATTTTAGTATAAAGGCATCTGACAGTTAACACTTCTTGGAAATAGATAGAATAAAATAAGATTTCCAAGGTGTTGCAATAGTTAATAAGAGAAAAAACTATCGGTAAAGATGTTCAAAATATTATTGACGACAATATTATTTTATCCCAGGGTGCAGCTTCCAGGTTTTCCCTAGGAAAACAGGCATGTAGAGAGCTATCCTCTATCTTACTTAAACAATACATGGTTAAGGAAATATAAAAATAATTCCCAAATCTCACAAATCTCCAGAGAAGACGTTCGTTCTTCCAGAGTGACCTCATTTTGCTTGCATGTAATACTTCTCTCTAATGAAGAGAGTGATATTGCCCTTATTGTGAATGCTTAGCAAATTAAATTATTTCACTCTCCACTGAATAAATACAGTGATTCCAAAGAACTTTAAGTAAATGTGTTGAGGATGAATTATTAATTTGATCTCATAAATACTAATTTAATGATGTGTAATTGCTTAATTTCAAACACTGACCTGATTGAGAAAATGAAGTCCTTTACATTTAAAAAATCTTCCAGTGATTCCATTCAATTACTTTTATTTAACAAGATGGGTGTCACAGGAATGGTGTCTAATTCAATTCCGTAAGTGAAGTCTAGATCACGTGATAAATTTCTTAATAATGCAATAATTATCATGTTAATGATAATATCAGTGGAGCATTCTGATGCAAATACTTGGCACACTATCAGTTGAATCCTCTCAAAACCTCTATGAATGAGTTTTTCTTGATTTGTCCATTTTACAGATGGATACTGCTCTAAAAGGAGAGCAAGAGACACTCAACAAGCTAAAACCACTTTACTAACATGTGGTTATAGAGAACTTTAACTGCTTCATCTCACTATAGTACTGTTTGCTAAAAATGCTTGCAGTACTTTATATGATTTTATGGTTTCATTTAATTAAATATACACTGATAAATCATATGAATTTTAGTTTTTTAAAGTGTGATATAGGATTTTTTTGTTTTCATATGGGAAGCTGAACATCTCATCACAATTGAAATGTCCCTATTTTTCCCTAATGCCAAATGTTAACTTTGTTTTCTCATGTATTTTATTTTGTTTGCTTCTGGACTCTATTATGGTTTATTTATTTTTTGCTTGTCTGAACTTATATTGTGCTATGTTATTTACTAGAAATTTCGGAAGAGTAATAATAGATATACATAGCTAGTCAGAGTAGTTCACTCTTTCAAGTCTTCCTATTTTAAATGACCCTCAATAATCACTGCAAATAACTGGATTGAAATACTTAAAAGAAAAAGCAGTACATTTTACTGGGGGTTCTTAATCCTGTGTGTACATGCATGTGTGAATGTGTCTCCTAGTGAGGATATTGATTTCATTTCTGAGCCCACTTTCATTAAATAGAATCATGTGATTTTTCTTCCCTAAATAAGATTGTAAATGGAAGCGATAGTCAGAGGAACTCAATTTTTAATGGAATACTCTTTAAAACAATTCCCTGCCACGGTCATTTGGAAGGTTTGCAATAGTGGTTGCTCTAATTACCAATTGAGTGAGAAGTTCAGTAGCCAACACAGGTGACTAATGATGAGCATATCATATAAGAAATACATCTGATTATACCTGAATTTTAATGAATTTATGTGATTCTGTTAACAAGAAGTTATTATATGAACTTTCTTTCAAAATATCATCCTGGCCTTGTAAATGTTACACATGTATTAGAATACAGTTTTGGAAATTTCCCTTTAACATATTTTTCTGTAAATACTTTTGACATAGGACTTAATATTTGAATTTTTAGTAAATCTCATTAGAAATTTGTTACAGTTTTAAGTGTTTGTTAGATTTATTTATTATTTAATCTTATTTTTTCAGCTTAGTCAGTGCTATAATTATATCTTCATTTATTAATTTTATTTTAAATTTAAAACAGCAAACCTGAAGCTCTGTATAACTACTAATATCTGCAGTTTTCTAATTATGCAACTTGTATTCTTATTAGACTTTAGCAAGTTCTCTTAGTTCCTATTGATCAACTATCCAGGTATTTGTCTATTTTATTACTATCTTTTTATAAATAACATTTGTTATATTATTTTTTCCTATTCATTAAATTTCAATTTTATTATTTTGTAACCATTTTTGTTGAAAGATGTATTTGTATAATTTTGCATCTCTTTTCTCATACTTAACTTTTAATATTCTTTGTATATATTCATTCAAAGTAATAAATGGCATGTTAAATGATGATCACTTCCTACAAATTCCATTGGAGGCTTCTTTGTCAGAGCTACGTTTTAAAAATTTAATAGTCAATTTTTTATCCTAATAATCTACTAGAAATGAAGCACTTGTTTTGTATGATATTATAAATAGTGAGCAACCAAATGTTATGATAGATAATAGTCATTGTTATAATATTTATTTCAAATATATGTCTTTATATACATTTATGTCTTCTATTGTATTTAATCCTTCTCTATCTTAATGTAGTTCATTTTCCACTAATCCAGTTTCTAGACCTGTTTTATTTTTTATTTGTTTACACTTTTATTAAAAATGACTTATTTTTACTTTTTTTTGTAAAGATGGACATGTTATTTTCCTTCTCAGAAATATGCATTCAATACCATGAATTTTAAAAACCATTTCTAAGTTTGCATTACTTTAGAATTTTTTATTATTCAAGAGCATGATTCTTTTAATGTGAAATTTTATTCTGCTATTTTTAAACTAATCTTAATTTTTTTCCATTATGAGTCATTATTACATCTTTTATTTATTTTATTTTTTGTTTATTCTTCATATATGCTTTGCTATCAACACTCTACTTCTTATTAGGGAGACTTTAAACAGTAGTTTGGTACAAGCTCATGAACTTGCTTCAAATTACAGTTTTGGATTTAAAAGGCAGTATGTCTACTAAAGAAAAGAAAACTCGGTTTTCATTTTGTCTTTCACCAGAATTCTGAGAAAAAAAGGCAAAATGATACATTAACTGATAATAATTATACTTTTAACTTTAGCCAGAGCACTGAAGAATTTCCACTGCTACTCATTTTAATAATTAGAAGTGGAGTATGTTGTGTTACATATGCACATTCATGATAATCTTTGCACAATCAAATAGCACCCTGTTCTATTCTTTCTAAATGTTGCTGTTTGCTGAATATTACCACAGCTTTTGCAAAAAGGTTATTCCACTTTTTAATTTCAAAGATAAAATAAAATTCTAGTCAATATGTGAAAAACAGAATGCAAGCCAGGACCAAAAAAAAAAAAAAAAAGACAAGAAAAAATAAGATATAGATACAGAAGGATTATTTGAAAAATATCTTGACTTTTCTTTGAAAGTTGATATTTTGATTAGAGGGGGAAAAGGATTGGTATACTAGAGAAAGAAAACAAACAAAATGGTTTATGTTAATGTATTTCATTTTAGAAACAGATTTTAATTATAAATTGAAATAAGAACTTGAGAGTTCAAATAACTCTATAAAACGACAATTTTTAAGAAAGAAATTGACTTTTTTGAAGCCTTAAGATCATTTGATGGGCATTCATTTATTAAACTTGTTACTTGTGAAGATTATTCTTGCTCACCACCATCTTGTTCACTGATATATTTTAATTGAAAATATTTTTATATGTTTGTATTTGTTATCTGGCCACAGAATAGTAATGTTAAGAGTTCTCTAAAAAGTCAATAATCTTTTAATGATAATTTCCTGATAAATTAATGATTTTAAAAAATATACAAAGGTTAAAAAAAGGAAATCAAATGTTTCTACAGAGAATTCCAATTTCCATTAAGTTTCAGGTATCATTATTCTATGTGTATGAGGTATATATGGTCATACAAACATTTTATGAGAGTTGCAATTTGGAAATAAATATTCATCTAATACAACATTTTTATGACTTCATAGAATTACACCAATGGATACTGCTTAATCTACCTGTTCCTTTTGTTCAGCATTTTAATTATTCTCTATTTTGTATTAAAATATTTCCAAGTTAATGTGAAAATATATGATTAATTCATTAGAATTAATTTCTGGAATGGGAATTATTTATGATCAATATAATTAGCAAAATTTTACTATAAAAATTTTTATTTCTCAATAATACTATTAGATATAAAAATAGAATTCATTTAATATATTCACCATTTTTAAATATATTTTTAATAAATCACTTTTTACCAGGAGAAAAATATCTCAGGTTTGTTTACCTGAACCAATGCATATATAAAAATTTTGCAAATCTTTTAGGACTAGGAAACATACTCTTGTGTTATGATTTTTCTTAACCATTGGTTTTCCATAAGACTTTTAAATAAACTTTGTGCTTATCATAGTGTGCAAGTTTTATCTTCATTGAAATTTTTACTTTCATTTTCATGTAGTCTGGAATTATATAAATCAAACTGAAAAATAAACCAACCCACTATTTTAAATCACCACAAAACAGTCTCACAACTTATGTAGAAACATTCTTTGTAGAAATATTTCCTCTTACAGTTTATTATGAAGTAAAAATATGTTAGCTAAATTCTTAAAAGTTATAATCCATGGCAATCATCTGAACATGTCTTAGGTAGAAAAGGAAAAATTTGTAGAAAATATTGATTGTATCATAATTTGGAAAAATGCATTTACTATATTAAGTCAGTATCTCCTAGTTGAAATTTTGGGAACTTGTACTAATTTGGGAAGTCTCAAATCTGTTTGATTGTCTCTTTTAGATAAATCTCAGTATTTTTACAATGACAAATTTTTGTAGTCATACAATGATTTATTATATTCAGGCACTTTCTGATTAATCTACCACATCACTTTAATCATTTTCTTCATTAAAATTATTTTCCCATTAGGATTTAAATCTTTTGCCAAAGGTAATGACAGGAAAGGGAATATGAGACTTAATTCTAATATTCAAAAATGAAGTTCAGACACAGTATATATGACTGTCAAGTGATATTAAAGTATTGATACTTCTACCTCTGAAGGACTTTATTGAAAATGAACAGAATTGTTAGACTAATGATATACTCTAGATGCAGGTAGTCAAAATCTGGGAATAAACTACCCAATATTTTATGAAACAATGGAGAGTGTTATGTTAAAGTGACATTAGATGGCAAACATTGCACATGAAAATCTGGAGGTGAAGAAATGAAGATACATGGTTCAACTGTTGAATTATTTCTACTGAGGAGGCTATGCTGTAGACACAATAAGGGATGATGTCTATTCATTCCTCTGAGATAAGCTCTGACCCATTGTTTGCTCAGGTACTTATGATTACACCTTGACTACCAAACAAGATAACATACCTCCTGAGGTAAAGTATTTCTGTTTGCAACTATACATCATAAAGAAACTAGAAAGTTGGTTACATCAATAACAGATTAAAATATAATCGATTCCTATGGCCTCAATGTCATAAAATCATTATAAGAATGCTTTTCATACAAAAATAAATTCTAATTATATCTAAAGAGGAATATCCCTATGCTATTTTTTTTTTCTGATTCCACTCAATTTTAAATTGCAAAATTTTTGAGATGTCTGAATATTTCCAGGGTTACATGGGAGCAGGGGGCCAATTAAGGGATGATTGTATGAGTTCAAACTGGAGAGGAATGTGGTACAAGGAAATGAGGAGAAGGTATAGATAGTTAAGTATTTGTCCCAGAAGGATTTAATCACCAAACAAATAAAGTGTGAGCTCCAGTTCATTCACTTACACAAGCATCTTTTGAGGCCATCTGCCTTAAATCTGTAGTGTGATTTTATTCTTTAAAAATTACATGTATATTTATTAGTATTCTTATCTTTTATTTCTATTGAAGTGTCATTGCTTTATAACATTATACAACTTTCAATGTGTATATGTTATATTGATTATCATTAAAAGTCCAATTCATCATATAATTGATCCCTTTTACCCAATTTACCAGTCCTTCTCCCTATCCTTCTGTAACAACTATTTGGTCTTGTATACAAAACTTATTTTGCTTAGATAATTCATCTATTTGTTTGTACTATGTATCACATGTGAGTGCAATCATTTCATATTTGCCTTTCTCTGTCCAATTTATCTCACTTAGTATAATTCTCTCTAGGGTCCATCCATATTGTTATAAATGCTAGGATTTCATCTTTTTTAAATAAAGCTGAGTTTTAAGTATAGCTGAGTATATATAAATATATATAATGGAATATATATAGTATATATTGTATATACTATATATGTATATACCACATTTTCTTTATTTGTCAATTATGGACACTTAGATCATTTTTCAATTTTTGGTTATTGTAAAGTATGCTGCAGCAAATATAGGAGAATGCATATTTATTCAAATCAGTGTTTTTATATTTTATGGATGCTCAGTAGTGGGATAATTGAAAATTACAAAATCACTGTTTTAAAATTTTTAAGGAATCTCCATATTGCTTTCCATTATATTACATTAATTCACAATTCCAACAGTGTGTAGTGTTTCTGTCTCTCCATTTCCCTCCAGTATTTTTCACTTCTTACTTTTGAATAATAGCCATCCTCTCAAGTATAAAGTGATAGTTCCTTGTTGACTTGTTTTTATTCCCCTATTAATAAGAGATGATGAACATTTTTTGTGTGCCTGTTGGTTAACTATAAGATTTCTTTGGAGAAGTGTCTAGAAATCTAACTGTGGAACTAAGACTATCATATGGGAGGAAGAGGGAAGAGAACACAATGGGAAGGGATCACAATAGACTATGGTGGAGAATGCTGGGTATTTGTGATGTGGTAACACCATCTGAAGAGTGATATCCTGTATATCTAATTCACAAACAATGCTGCAAACAATAGTTGCCACAAAAAAAAAAATCATAACTTTCTTAAGTATTCTTACTCTGCCCTATTGGCAAAGATTTTTTAAAAAAGATACTGAAGCTGCCCAGAACTGAGATTACTATTTCAACCTAGGAGTAATTTAATCTTTCTCAGAAGGCACTGATTATCACCTAAGAGAACATTTCCTTCTATAATTAGATCCTTCTGGATGATAGTGTCCATTATTTAGGAAGTGGAACATACACATGTATTCCAGCATATAATCATTTCACTTTAAATAGCAAATCAAGTCATTTTAAATATCTCATTGTGCCTTCACATATATGAAAATACAAGGGAATTTAATTGTATATCTTGTCTCTATATACAAAAGATGCATTTGTGTATACTCAGAAATGTGTACTTTTTTAATTAACAGATTAGATGAAACTTAGAGCTAATACTTCATCATGCAGCATTCTCTACTTTGTTGAGAAGACTTCTACTTTGGTAAGGAGAAATTAGAATAAATGATTGACAAAATCAAGACATGTCATGATAGGATGCCTTTTTTTTTATTTTTGATTTTTATTGCTAATGGCAAAAACATGTATATGTGGATATATATGAAATGAAAGTTATTATCTATTTTTTAAGTCCCAGATATTATCACAGAAAATAATTAGACTGTATACTTCTAAATCACACATCCACAAATACATGTACCCTCCCTGATACACATATACACACTATATTATTTGTGTATATGTATTTATTTTATAAAGATTTAATAAAACAAAATTGTCTTTATTCAATTTTTACCAGTTTAGTAGAGTCTGGGGAGGTTTCGGAGACTAATATGCATCGTGAGACTCCATCATTTTTTTTTTTTTACACTCAGTATTGTATCCTTCAAGGCTATTTTAATTTTTTCTACATATTGGTAATGAACATTTGTGTTAAGTGTATTCCTACATTTACTGACTGTTTCTGTGGTTTAATGTAACAAAACACATGCATTTTTAAAACATTTGCTTTCACCTGGCAACTGTATATTCAAATACCATTCCTTGGAGATTAATGCAAAATTCTCATTTAGAATTAAGCAAACATGAACACTAATTTGTTTTATAATTGTCTATGAATACAACTTAACATCCAAGAAGAATAATATTTAGTATTTTATATGCACTGATGATATTAAAATAATTAAAATGACTGTCGAAGCTTTAGTAACACATTTCAGATGTATATATTTATATCACAGAAACCTGAGAGACTAGAAGAGTGTTGATAAAATTTTAAACTTTTTTTCAAATATATTGAAGCTTTTTATTTTCTCTACTTACCTGTCATTCTCCAGTTTAATGTGAAAACACTATTTTGTTTATTTATCAGAAAAATATATAATGTCTCTGATATACTGAGGAAATGAGATTAGAGGGTTATTCCCAGATGACTGGCTTTTTTGTCCATACAACATTAAAAATATACAGAGGAAAACTTTCTAAAATGACATATTTCTCATCTATTTTACAATAAAATTGAATTGTACAATAACAAATATATAAAGTTTATAATAAATTTAGTTCTTTGTAAATATAATTAAATAGAACATGGTGACTTTATAAATGTTGAACTAAATATCAAAACATTAGATGACCTTTAGTAGGTTAAGAGTTCCCATTAGCCTCTGAAATTTAGGTTGTCAATTGTTGAAGAACATGGTATAGAAAAAAAATCAGAGAAAATTTCCAAAAGTGGGATCAAACTTTATAATAAATATTGAGTATATTTGATACAATAAGTTGATTAAATAGAATATAAAATGAAAATTGTAAAGATAAATTACTGAACTTTGTAGATCATATTTTTAATTATAAATATAAATTATTGTTTAGAATTTTTAAAGCTAATGGTATTAACATGGAGGAATAATTTTTAGTGAAATAAAATAATATACAGAGAATTAATAATTAAAATGGTGATGAAGAATTTGTGAGAATTTGCAAGAATTTGTAAGAAACTTTCATCTTTTGATATACAAATTATTCTTTGAAAACTCTCCTTTCTTGTCATCTTTTTACATTTCTCTTCTGTAGTCATTAACAGCAAAGCTCTGCTGGTATCTTCATTTATTGAATGACTTTGTATGAGGTTTGTATTTGTTCTCCAATTTCATCTTCCTAGACATCATAAAATCCTGAAATCTTTGCAAGGTTAGCAAATCTGTACATTTTTTTCCTTAGAGTAAACATTTGTGTGAAGAGATTTCTACAATAGCTAAACGTCAGAAAAGGTATATGATAGAAACACTTTTTAAATAACATAGTGTATTTTAATAAATATTTCATTAATGAATGTAGTTATATTTTGATTATAGTTGCTGTCATATTAACTTCTGGCATTGGAAGACCCTCCTTCATCTATGTTTATTTGTACCATTCTCAATTGCTATACACTTTAGTTTTTGTTAAATGTGTACAGTACTCTCTTGATCACCTGTGTTAAAATTAGCTCTCCATGGCATACCATTCTTGCTGGTGTCAGTACATCTGACTATTGTCAAACCCCAACCCACGTTTTCCTGCTTGCTCTGGCTGTGACATTACAACTCTTACTATGATACCTTCTCTCCAATTTCCAACTCCTGATAATGTTATCTAAAATAGCACAAAGAAAGGTAACTTTAGCACTATTTTGTAAGTTGCATGAATTTTAAGATGTAGATCCCAATTAGGACACTAATGTTATGGTTTCCCTTTGACTGTTTAAAATGAATCAGGAGAATTTATTCTGTAAGTTACATATCAACACTCATATATACATGCATGCATGCATACCTATATACACAAACATATAGTCCAAGAGAAAATACAGATTTTTTTTAAAGTGTAATGCATTTTAGAGCCATCTATATGGTTTTGGGCAAAATAACTCTTCAATATAGTGATATACTATGTTGTGTTGGCTCAGTTTCACCAAAAAGTTCAAATTGTCTTTTCTCAGTACACAGAGTAGGCTTTTTCATCTTGGTATGGAAACTAGATGTCAACCAAGGCCTAGGAGCTCTGAGAAATCTGTGACCATTACTTAGAGAACACAAATCATTTGGGGTTGAGAGTAGTAAGCTTCCTGAATGTAGGAAATTCCTTTATTATTGCCCAAATCTTAACTTTACCCTTTCCTAATCAAAGGTTAAGGCTTCATATCTTATACTTCTGCTTTTGTCCTAACCAAATGAACAACTATGCTCTCCCTTTAGTGACCTGCAAAAATAGAGGTTTGGGGTTTCATCCTGTTCTGGGCTTATCAGTAAACAACAATCTCATCTTTATTTTTGGAGCAAGCATGAAGTTATCTTTCCCTTATCTACTGAGACTCCATCTCTCTTTGGTGCTCTAGGTTCCAAAGTACAAGATAAATATTTCTGATCTGCTCTTTTATTCTTTACAATTAATAACCTTGTGTATTATCCAATTGTCCATGTGTATGTTATTAAGTTGGTTGTCTTTCTTTTGCTAAGCCACCTACTAGAGTTTTGATCAATCATTCACTGTGAGAAGAACACAGAGGGGTATGGGATGATTCCCTTTGTGTTCTGTTCTGACAGCAGCATATCTCCAAATCTAATTGCCTTCAAATTTTTTTTTAGTATATTGATACTTCTAGAAAATATTTTGAAAAACCTGGCTAGAAAAAAAAAATACTTTGTTCTTATTTTTTGTTTCATTTTATTCTCAACAACTGGGAACACCATGTAGCTGAATCCATTGAAGTATTATATTTGGCATTTTAGTCTTATTATGGGACTTTATATACTGATATTTTTATTACAGTCAAGTACAATTAAAATTTTTGATTCTTTTTAGACACATCATAGCATATTCACTTTTTTCTTTTCTTCTTTCCAACAGAGAAATGAGCCATCTTTTCCTTTTATTTCTTATAGAGCAATGGGTCTTGGTGAAGAAAGAGTGACAGGCAATTTTGCCCCTCATTGGGCCCTGGCCCATACCATACACAGCGGGTGGACAGAATCTCTGTAATGTGGGTATCTTTTTGGTTTTCACAACTGGGAGTGATGAGAGACTGTCTTCTAATGGACAGTATCAGGGATGTTGTGAAGCATTCAATAAAGCAGAGGATAAGCCCTCAAAACAATTATCAGTAGAGCTTAGGTTGAGAAAAAAATTTGCTTTCACAAACCTTTGAAGTGTTACAGTAAAAAAAGTAACAAATGTCCAAGTTAAACTAAAAGCCAAAAGATATGTTAATACAGATTTCTTCCCTTTCAGATAAAATAAACATTGACTAGAAAAGGCAACTTTCACAAACCTCTAAAGAACAAGCCTAATTATAAACTCTTAAATAGTCTAAAACAAACACTAACTGAACCTGATAGGTAAATTAACGCCTTGGGCCAATCTCATGCAACATTCTGGCTTTGACACATTTCTTAACATTTTCCCTCCCTTCTAATACTTAGATTGAAAGTGGATTTCTAATTCTTATTCCACTCATTACTTAACAGGAACACCGAGGTCACTGCAAATAAAGCAGTATGAGTTAATGAGAACAGCTTTAGCCAAAGAGGAGGTATTTCTCCAAGTACATCAAAAGCTCCACATATATTAAGAAACCCCAACTGAATCTATTTAATAATGTTGGGATTTACACAATTATTACAGAACCTTCATTATTCACCCGGTCTGCGCATACCACAGCACAAATGAACATCTCAGTCTGGTGGTATTAACATTGCCATTTTCTCACCCATTCCCAGACCATCTGCTCCATGCTGATCATTCACTGCTTTAACATTTAACAGTTACCCAACTGCAACTTAGCAGATTTGTGTACTTTTGAAAACAGCTGGTTTAATAACTGCTTCAGAGCTTTTGGATAAAGAAATTATTTTGTAGTGCTTTATAATAGTCTTTTTTTATCGTTGCCTCTGAGGAAAGAGTATTACACTTGCTCCATTGTGAATCTGCAATGGCTCGTAATATTTCTTGTCACATTTGGAAACGTTTTCAATATTTATAGCACAATAATGCACAAAGACTTTATTACCCTCCTTGTTTTGCTGTTTGTTTGTTTTTAATGTCTCTGAGGACTGACATGAAACCTTTTGCATGAAAAGATTCCAAGTGGCACACTAGTGTAAATCTGAGTTGTCTCAGTTTCCACATTTGCTATGTCACATTTTCTATTTCACTGGTGTTTTTCTGTTTCCTTTTTGCTGAAGAAAACCAGAAAGAAAATGTACTCTTTTTCAATATTAGGTAGATCCATTTATCCCTAGGAGTTTATTTAATAGCTTTATGAGTTGGTTGCTCTTTTAATGACTGGCAGTAGTTTAAAGGGTACTTCTGTGTGCTGGCATTTTTCTGACTTCCTGAACTGTTTATGAGTTATAGATGTGTGTTTCTGAAAGTTTATTGCAATGTACGTTTTGCATATTTTCGATATATATTAAATTTCAATGACAAGTAAACAAACTGAAGGAAAGATTTTATATACAGATAGGCTAAATACTAAAATTTTCCACATAGTATATATGTGGAAATAGTATATATTTCCACATAGTATATATATAGTATAGTATATATTTTGTTCTGACCTCACTATGACATTTATCTTATATTCTATCATTTCTTACTTTACAGATTGGTGTTAGCAATATAGAGCTAGTTGTAGGTGCTAATACAACTTCCTGTTTCATTCCATTTGGCTTAGGTACGGATTCTCTTTAGTGGTGTTGGCAAGAGAAAGGGGTGGCTTTCTCTTCAACTTTCTAAAAGAGTGGAGAGAAAAGAGCTGCAAAAAGGAAAAAAAACACAGATATGTAGAGTCAACTTGTAGCACCCAGCATAGCAGTAATCAAACAGGAATGTCAGGGAACTGAAATTGGAAAGAAGTAACAATAGTTATACTATATAATTTAGAGGAATAGTCTCAGACTTTTTCAGATATACCTTACCACAGCATGCTCATCAATTAAGCATTCACAATACACCATTGCAGTCTACTGGATCTCTTTCTCCATTTAGTCCACATCCTTCACACTCCTATTCTGGTAGCTTCGATTCTGCAGTCAGATTTCTCGTTTGCTTTAGTTTCATTTTGTCTGTTCTGCATTTTTTTTTTATAATTCATACATGTGTTAAATCATCTGTTGCTTGTCTTTGTCATTTTGCTTAACATCATCCTTTCCAGTTCTAGCCACATTGTCCAGATAACAATTATCTTTTTATAGCTGAATAGCATTCTACTATTTATATATAATACCAAACCTTGATCCACTTACCTATTGTTGGGCACTAAAGTTGTTTTCATAACTGGTTATAGTAAATGGTGCTGCAGTGAACTTAAGAGAGCATATATTCCTTGAATTAGAGAGTTTTTGCCCTCCTTGGGTAGATACTGATGAGTGGATTGATTAGATCATGTGGTAGATTTATATTAATATATATTTACTTGCTTAATTTTTTAGAGACTAGGTCTGGTTATATTGCCCGGGGTAGTCTCCAACTCCGGGACTCAAGTGATTTCTAGTTTCAGCCCCCCAGGTAGCTGGGATTACAAGTGTGTGCACCGTCTTATTTTTTAATATTTTGAGAAAACTATATTATTTTGCATGGGGACTGCAACAGTCTCAAATTTCACTAAAGTATATCAAAGTTTCTCTTTAGACCATTGCTAACACTTGTGTCTGGTCTTTTCAATGTGAAACATTCTCTGTAGTGTGAGGAGTGATCTCATTTTATTTTTGATATACATTTCTCTAGTGATAAGTGACAATGAACATTTTTAATGCCTCTGTTGACTATTTCTACCTTTCTTCTTTGGAGAAATGTCTATTAAGCTCTGGTACCCAAGTTTTGATAGGGTTATTTTCTTTTTGTTGGACTGAGTGAGATCTTGTAGAACTTGAATATTAGCTCCTCTTCAAATATATCATGTGCAATTATTTTCTTCCATTCAGTAGGGTATTTTTTTGTTTTGTTTTGTTTTCAATACCAGCTTCTTTCACTGTGTAGTAGCTTTTAATCTAATTCAATCCTATTGTTTAGTTTGTCTTTGTTTCCCTTGCTATTAGAGTCGAGTTCTCTGGAACATAATATTGTTCAAAGATTCAATTGTTTGTGTTTATTAAAATCCTTTGTACACTCTTTTCTATGCTGTAGAGGACACCCTTATGACATGTGGTAATTGTTATGCACACAGAAACATTAGTATTCACTATCATTCAGTAGAATTCAATCAGTTAAATAGACTAAAGCTTGTATTTATGTGCCCACAGAGTGAAGATTCATGGTGGTTTTTAAAGACTTCTTCTCTCACACAGCCATCAATCAGAGTGACAGCATTCTTTAGATTAACTTTGGATTCTCCAGCACAAATTAATTAATCTGTCCACTACTTCCTATCTCAGTGTTTCAATCAGCCAGCAAATAAAGCCAATCAAGATTTCAATTCTTTGCTGATTAGCCAATAAACTGTGACAGTGAACTAGTGGCAGGACTTCTGGGACTCTCATAGAAGTTTATTTATAAATGTAGCAAATACTGGGGTCAGTTTCTAAACCACAAATAAGAAGAACATTGTGTTTTCTTCCTAGTTACTTTCATTAAGCGAAGAACTTTTCAGGTAGAAGTAAAACTTAAAAACAGCAGGGTGTTGGGATACTGTCTTTGAGGTTATATTAGTGATATGTGGTAATGCCATTGCCTTGCTAATATCAAATTGTGTAAATTCAATAGATTTTATAGCAAAGAATTTATTTTGTTCAGATGAACAGACATATACTAGAGTTGTTTCTATATCCTTATTGTCAAAAAAAAAAATCCTTCACACCAAAAAAGTTACTTTGATTTGTATATATTTATGAATAAATATAGTATGTTCTAAAATTAACATCTTACATGTGACATCTCATGGAAAATACTTCTTATAGGAAAATTAGTCCACAAAGGAGAAAAGATATGAAGTCATAGTCAGAAAGGCAACGCAAAGGAGAAATAAAGTACTGGATGCTGCCAATTATATCTAGAATATAGAGAAACACAACAAAGCCTTAGATAATACCAAAACAGTAATAAGCCCTAGAAATCTGGCTAGAGAATTGAAGAGAGATGGTAGAGAGCAAAGTGGGAGGGAGTACAATAGATTATGGAGAAGGGTTCTGGGTGCATCTGTAAGTGTGGTGTAGTAACTTGTACATGAAGGGTGTATGTGATCTTAAACCTCTCAGTCATCTACAGCGCTATAAACCAATGTTATCTCAGTAAGATAAAAGAGCATTTTGGGGGAAATGTTTTAATTAGTACATGACACACATCTTTTAAAGCTTTGTTCTGTCATTTAGAAGATGATTCACCAGTTCCCTGAATTTTTCTTTCCTTGGTGTCTTAATTTCTCGTGGTATTTTCATTTATACCACTTTGGTCAATCATTTACAATTTTATACCAAAAAATGTACCACTGCTGAAATCTCTATGCAAGTATACTACTCTCTGTAACAACCATTTCTGATCCTTCCACATACTTTTTCTTTTCTAAATATGGCCAAAAAACTACTATATTTCAAAAAGTACTCATTGTAATTTGCTGTCCATCATTATAGTAATACCTTTTTAAATTTCCTTGCTTCTCTTGTTCTGCATTTATATTGAGATGTAAAATCTCAAACATATACATCACTGGCATTCAGATTTTTTTGTACTCACTTATTGCTGACTAAAAAACAACTATTCTCTATACTCAAACTTACTTTTCCATTTCCTGTGATTCCTACTGCATCAGAATCTTGCAAAAATGTAAATCAAATATCTGAAACTTTATCTTTTCACCAAAATGTACTTTTTCCCTTATAAAAAAAAGTAAGATAAAAGTATACCAATTTTTATCAAGTTTGAGTATTTCTATTTCAGTCTTGGGACAATTATCATATTTCTTTAGGTAGATCTTGCACTTTTGATGATTTCCTTATTTTTCTGGTGTTTATTCACTTCTCTGCTGAGTTTGCAACATTGATATCCACAAATTCTGTTATCTCACACATTAAAAATCAAACAATTTTTTTTTAATTGGAAACATGCTTTCTAAATTGGTCTTAACTACTGCAATTATTTTTTTCATTTCATACTATGTTATTTCCAAATCACATCCTCAATTTTCATATGTTGCCCAATCAATTCTAATCTTCTTGAAAAGAAAGAAAGAAAAATCATTCACCACTCTTAATACCTAAATCATCAAATGCCTTTATTTGGTGAAGTCCAAGTAACATCTTCCTATTTCTTTCCTACTTAGTGTTTATGTGTCATACTCTTAATTTATAGCAGCTATGGGAAGGTGTTCATTCAAGAAAGAAATTGCTGTAATGCTCCAAGGAATGAAATGAACTGACAGCTTTCTGCTTTTATCTTCTGTATCTGCTTCAACTTAGAAATTTAGGTTTTTTTTTTTCCAGGCAACTCCCTATGCCCTACCCCACCCCTACCACCACCAAATGCATTATATAGTAAGAATACTAGAGTCTAGCCATTTATGGCAAATGCAGATCTCTTTACATATATAATTCATTATTACCTATCATGGGATTATATTTTCATTCCTTTGTTCCACTAAAGAAGATATGATTATCTTACTTATGTTATTTTAATTATATGTATGTACACATGCAGACAAAACCACACAGATACATCAAACTTGTCTCCCAACTAAATACATTGTATCATTGAAGGTAGCACTCAAATTCTCATGGAATTGGATCACCAATTCCTAACACAGCATTCATAGTATATTCTAAACAAATGGTTTATTGAGTTAATGAACGACTGAAAAAAAAAAGTGTTTCAATGTTTTACATATTTATTTCAAAAAAAATCTTTGATTTCTCTAGATTTTAATACCTACTATAGGCTTGATAAATTATCTATAGATATAAGTACAATCATCCTGACATCTCCCTTGTAAAAGTTAATGTATAGAAATCTTATATAAATGAGGTTGAGGGACTAAATGAGAATATTCAAGTGGGCATAATCAGTATGTTCACAAAGTCTAACTGGAAGGGAGATGCAGCAGCCAGAAGTGATGATGTTTTACAATCTCAGTGAAAGGAGCAGGGAGTCTCTGATTTACAACAGCCAGAAAATGATGAGATGGCCCTCCTAGTGGTATGAAAGTGTTTTTCTTAAAAAAAAAATATATATATATATATATTTTTTTTTTTTTTGCATCTTTGTATTCCCCAGGGATCACCCACCTCCTTCCCTCTCTGACCTCTGACCTCCCTCTCACCCCCTGAGTTGTGTACTTTAGTTTGGTTCTTAGCTTTATTTTGTTTCAATGAAGCATATATGTGCCTCATCATATGACCACACTTCCTAATTATCTTTTATTGTTGTTTCGAAACAAATGCATTTTGTGGATGAAAAAACTTGTTTATTTCAACACTTCTATTGTTATTGATTTGGTTTGGTTTTAGAATACTCAACTCATTTTTAATTTTTCCATTTTATTACATTTAAACACAATAGAATTTGAGTGTCTTGAAGATCTATATCTATAATGCGGTAGATGCTGAAAAAAAGCAAATAAAAAATCAACTACAGTGTCAAATCAGTCTACTGACAAAGTGGTCTACACACACACACTAGGAGAATGAGTTCAGCTTCTATAAAACAACTCTATACATTCAGAAAAAGTGATTTTGAAACTATCATAACTATTAAGAAACAGTGGGAAGCAGACAGGAGACTGTCTTTATGTGTACATGAATAGCAATGCTTTCTAAAGTTGATACCATTGCTAATAATATGCCCTCTGTCACTCTTCTCTTTGCTCTGCTGGAATAGTTACACAGAAAAAAAGCCCTGTGTATAAATAAAGAAAAATGACACGACAGAATGGTTAAATTCCCTACTGAATGCAATAAAAGAAAATCAAGCTAATGTTGTAAAGATGTTGTTTTGTTCAAATGATAGCAAAACTATTTAAAGTTACATCAGATTACATATTACAATCAAAATGTTTGATGGTAAGTTGTAGAAGTTCCAGAATGTAAGTCTGCACCATCAGTAAAATGTAACTGAAAACATTTGCTTTTGCTTAAAAATTTAATTTTTTAGGATGTTTGGTAATAAGTGATTTCCCAAAACAAAATTTAAACTTCAAACTATTTTCACTCTCACAATTGCAGATTTGCAGATTCAAAAGTATGTTGCACATTAAAAGTTGAGCATAAAGCATAGTATTTTATATAATTCATGCTTAAAATTGTATAAGCTATATTATTATAAGTTCAGTACAGCTAACTTTCATATTATTTATTTAAATTTAATTGTTCAATCTCCTAGCCATGACACCTGTCAATTATTAAATTTTATTTGCATAAGTAAAAGAAGAAAATGTTTTTATAAAATATAAAATGTTCAATTGTAATTTGTAGAGTAACATTTTTCAGTGTTATTTGGCTGTGTGTGTGTGATTTTGTATATGTTAAGTATATATATTTTGTTTTTTTTCCTTACTATGCTAGAGATAAGATGGATTTTTTTCCTGGATTTTTCCTTTTAGAAATTTCTTAGAAAGATCTTATAGAAGAACATATGACAAAATATTTTCTGTATACATTAACTGAAATCTAAGTCAAGAGCTTAAGTTGTTGAAAATTTTTCAGGAAACCACTTATAATACTTACATCTGTTTGAAAGTTCTCTTGCATCATCATTCAACTGCTCAATCATGTGATTATAAATGAGAAACCCCCCACAAGATTTGGTTCACTTTGATTAAGTGTCCTAAAAAAAGCACTAGTTTAATGTGAAAAGTAATTAACTGAAAGATACAGGATAATGGATGTCCTCAAAACCAGAGAGCTGTGGGTTTTGGTCTTTAAAAAGAAAAAGAAAAGAGAAAAAGCTTTCTGTTATAAAAAAGAAGCCCAAAACCAACATATCATAAGAAGATTCTTACAAGGTTTTATAAAACACCAAATCATGATAACTTACTGTAAAAATTGTTGATTACAGAAGTGATTAAAAGTTTCATTTTATCCTGTTTTTTAAAAAGGTTGACCTAATTTAACTTATTTAGTTCTTAAGAAATAAATATTCATAGCCACAAGCAGGCACTAGGCAGACACCCCAGCTATGGGCCATGTTAGATCCAGCACAATCCATTGACAAAGATGAGAATGATGCAGAGATAAAAATTGCATACTTTTTTTGTGATCAGTACAGACTAATTTTTACCAAAAAAAAAAAATCTATCTATCTATCTATCTATCTATCTATCTATCTATCTATCTATCTATCTATCTATCTATCTATCTATCTATCTATCTATCTATCTATCTATCTATCTATCTATAATTAACATGGAAG
Organism: Uropsilus gracilis; assembly: GCA_004024945.1. Classification (NCBI taxonomy): domain Eukaryota; kingdom Metazoa; phylum Chordata; class Mammalia; order Eulipotyphla; family Talpidae; genus Uropsilus; species Uropsilus gracilis. Next base: position 19,676 of record PVHY01005251.1, read on the forward strand.
AGAGAAACTGGAGAGCTATGTTTAGTTAAATGCAATCTTAGTATTAACATAATTTGAGTTATCATATCTGGTTTCTGAATTGAACTCCAAAAACCACAGCAATAAAAACAGATTTTTCTTTTATAGGTATATGACAATTCAGAAATCTCTCCCAATAATGCTGGGCAGGGTGGCTCATGCCTGTAAGCTTCAGCCTATGAAGCAGCTGGGACTAGGGATCGCAGTTCGAGTTCTGCTCGGGGCAACGTAACGAGATCTAGCTCTAAAAAAACATAGCTGGGTATGGTGGCACGCTCCTGTAATCCCAGCTACCTGAGAAGTTGAGGCTGGGGATTGCTTGAGTCTGTGGTACCCGGCAACGTGAGCCTGCAGTTCCATGGGCAAAAATAGCGAGACCTAGTCTCAAAATTAAAAAAAGAAAAAGAAAAAGAAAGAAAGAAAAAAAGAAATCTCTCCCGATAAATATACTTAAAATTTAAAAGCAAATATAATTCCTCAAAAATGTAAGTAAGTGTTTTGAGGTCAAAAACTCACCAATAAACGACTTTCAATTTAATTTGCACTATATTGACAATTGTTCTGTTGATTAGTGTTCAGTTATAAAATATAAAATTCATGCTAGCTACCTGAAATAGGAAGAGGTTTATTACAGAGAATTACATGATTTTTAAGAATGTTTGGATAAACCGAAGAAAAAAATTCTATCATTTGAAATTCCAGAAACAATAAATGTCAAATTTTAGAGCTTGAGCACCAAAAGATGATTAAATTTTGTCATTATCAGAAAAAATGCAAAATTAAGACCCAGTGGCAGATTCTGGAAGTAGAATGAAAGTTCTCTTTCCAGCACTCAATTGTCCTTTCCAAGAGCTCACAGATAAATGGCCAGTGCTATCTTTTACTCTCCATGCGAATGATTTCTAATCCATCTAACTCCGGAGCTTCCAATGGCAAAGTAAACATCTCAATCCAGAAATTTTAATAGCAAGTGTTCCACTAATTCAAGTGATCTTTAAGCACTCCAACCTAGTCATTTACAGTACATCTCAAATTACTTGGCAAGGGTAGATGAGAGTTTCCCTCTGAAAAAAGCAGTTCTTTGGTCTTTATTTCTATTGTGTCATGATTCACATAAAATGTTATATTAGTTTCAGGTATAAAACAGCAGGATGTGATGTTTTAACAGATTGTAAAATGGTGTCATCATAGTCAATCTAGTTGGCATAAATCATCACAGAGCTACAGTATTTTTCAGTATTTTTTCTGCTGTAATTTTTAAGATGTATTTTTAGTGGCATATCTATGCATATATATATATATATATATACATATATATATTCTTCACCCATTTTATTTCTATCAAGAGGAAACATTTGTTAAAAATGGAATTCCAGCAATTCTTACTCATTCATTAAAAAATTCATAAAATATTCTGCTGAAACAACACAATTTGATGATAATATATGTTAAGTATCAGATAAACAGTATGGCATAACTATGTTTGATGTAGTTAAATAAATAAAATGGTAAACAAAAGCTAAAAAGCATAAACAACAGATGTGATTTTATTCCAGGTTCTTGAAGGACAATGGCAGTTACTTAATCTCAATCTTACCGTTCATACTTTAAAGTTGATTAATACAGAGAACAAGTATAGCCACACATCACCACGTTGGGTGTGTTATGTGTGTTCACTCTAATGTGCCCTTATAAGAGGTGATCAGGACACAGGGACATGGTCATCTGTGAGCAGGGAGTGAGACCTTTAAAATAAATTAATCCTGATGATGCCCCTGAGTTTGAATTTCAACTCCAGAACTGAAAATTTGATGTCTGATACTAAATGTGCTCTTTGTTGTGGCAGTCCCTGAAAGTAATATATCTAATGAGTCATAAAATACATCAACTATGTGACCTGGATGTCACAGCACTAGTTACTGTAACCTGTATTTTTAATATTTATGAAAAGGACCAAATAGTAATTATATTAGCTTTGCGATCTATATGGTCTTTGGTATCACTCAACTCTGTCACTGCAACTAAAAAACAGTCTTAGACAACAAATAGACATGTGTGACTTACTGCAGTAGCAAATTATTTCCAAATACAGGTGTGAGACTGAAATCTTTGTGAGGAGGAGATAAGTTGTTTGGATGTTATAGATGCACCTGTTTTTGGTAGTAAAGAAAAATAAAAAAGGCAAGAACTTTATGACCTAGCAATTTCTATTATCTCCATAAGAAACTAAATACATTCAACCAATATAAAAAAGTGTTCATGATTTAATAAATCATTAGCCACCTAAATGTTTCTCTTCTGTTTTTATAAAGCTGTTAAAAAAAATAACAGGATGACAAGATATGCCAAGTAAAAAGAAACTGGAAAAGATAACTTTTAGAGAAAGATTGTATATGAGTTTAGGGCATTGGAATTTTATGCTTCACGGGTTTACAAAACTTCAGTTTTAGCAAATGTCCATTGTACAAGGTGGTAATAAATCTACTGGCAAAGATTGACTTACATATTTCTTTCCATTAAAATTATTATTTCAGTAGACTTTCCAGCATTGTTCATTAAGTTATAAAAGATGAATAGGCAGAGCACTGAAGTTAGGAAGTAAAGATCTGAGATATCAAATTTAGAATTTATATTCATTAGTTAAATTATTGACAAAAAATAGTATATATTCTGAGTTTATCAAGTTTTTGATAAAACTGTACAGTCAAATAAACTCCCCATAGCCTGTAGACATTTGCACTCAACTCTCCTATGTCCTCTGGCCAAGATAATCTGCTAAAGTTCTAATCCACACTCTAGTTTTGATGTGGCAGTGGAGGATAATGTGCAATGAATAACTTTCTAGAGTAAAAAGCCAGGGGCTAATTAGGTCACTTAGGTTAGTGGGGTCTAAATAGTCTCTGCCAGAAAGTGTGGGCTGCTAAATATTTCCCTCAGAAAAAAAGAAGTTTGTAGTGTTATCTTGATCCCTATGAACCCACATGAAATGAGTGAGTATGAATCAGATGAGTTGTCATTTAGTGGATGGGTTGCTAGGCATAAAAAGACATATACAGGCATGAGCTGAAAAGCTGCAGAGCAAAGAGCTAAGTGTAGTAGTTATGAAAAGAGAATTTGGAATGTGAGAAGTAAAGAGTGATACATGAATAAAAATAAGGATGTAGATGATAAGGGCGAGCAAAGGGGCAGGCTGTGGCTGATTCACACTTTATATCCTAAATCAAAGTTTGCTTATTTATCTTTTAAAATAGATAAAATTGGTGGCAAGGCGGGCAGAAGCCTCCAACCAATAAGCCACATTTAAAATGCAGCTTATGCCACCCAGGTTCCCTCAGGTTTGTAACACCCGTGACATAGCAGTTGTCAGTCAAAATGCAGTTTATCTACAGGGTTTAATTTACAAGGAAAATTAACCAGGAAAACAGAAAGTTCTTAAAGCCACAAGTGGCCAGTTATCTTACCCCAGGCACCATTTTTATTCCCAAATGTCCCAAAGACAAATGTCCATGATGGTGCCCTATGCCCCTCCAAACCTGAAGCAGGCACTCTGCAAAGTTCAATCTCTCTCCATCATATCTCTTTGCTTCTTTTCTCTCCACTGTTCCAAGCTGCTCCACTTTTCCAAGGTGCTTCAAACTTCTTCAACAAAATGTTGATGTCAAATCATCTTTCCAAATTCCTGGCCATCTCCAGGTACCTTGAGATGCAACCTTGCTGCGGTGCCACACTCTACACCGGCCTCCCTTCTGCCGGCCACCAAGTCTTCTTGTCACCACCAGCTCACTCGTCCAAAGGGGCTTCTGCCCAGCCTGGTCACTCAGGCTACTCTTTACTTGCCTGCCATTCTCATGTCTCTCCTCTTCCCAAAAGTCTCTTTCTCAGTCTCTGTGCCTTTCTTTTTATCACTTTTTTTTTCTCCTAAAAGTCAAAGGCTCCAATTTTCCTCTACATACCCTCTAGGTGATACCGTTTCTGTTTCCCACTTAGGACCTGAAACAAGGTAAAAGTACCCTATCCTGTTTAGGCCTCTGTGTTTTTCAAACAACTAAAGGCATCAATGCCTAAATTTTAATGTCCATATTGGAGCCCTGGCTTTAGAGATCCCATCTGTACCTCATTCCCTACCCCTCATTCCCTACCCTTAATTTCCTAACCACCTTTTCAGTAACATTTTATGGTTAGTTTTGATTATTACCAAAGTCTAGCAAGAAGAAATGTTACATAGAACCCCAGAGATGCTGATATAACATGCTTATCAGGTTATTTAGTGCAGGTTGTTTGCTCTTCCTTCTTCTTCTGAAAGAACTGAATGTGATGGTTGTGTTAACTGTATTGGTCTGTGTTGTAAATTTGAGTTTGCAACAACTCAATGGAAAAAAGTAATTTTTAGAAGTAGTGAATACGGGTCATGTGCATTTAAACTACAGTTTATTATAACAAGAGAGGTGACAAGATAATAGGGTAAATAGTTTGATATAACATTAATAATGCAATTGAAAATGATTTTATTTTTAACAACAGGAGCAATTTTATTTTTTAAAATAATATACAAGATTAAAAGATCTAAGCCAAATTGATAATAGATATTAATATCTTAAATCTGAATTAGGCAAAATTTCAACTCAACAGTTAATTTAATTTCTGTAAATTAGTCAGGAAACTGTTGAAAAAGTAATAGCATGTTTATATATATATACATACATATATATATAATTTAGTCTTTTCAGAGAGGTGTTCTAGAGGCTAACAATTACTTCATCAATAGCTATGGTCCAATAAAACAAACCAAAAAAAGAAACATCTTAATGGCATTTCACCTATGTAGAACTAGAAAGTCTTGAGATAGAGAGTCCCTCAAGAGGAGAATTGAGTTTATCAAAATATATGATGTTCATATCAGTGACAATGAGATTCAGATTTACAAAATAATTATAATAATACATTGCAATAAAAACAATAGAACCTCTTCTCTCCCGGTAAATAAAAAGGTTAAACAGACAGTACCAACATTGGAAAAAATAAATAAATAAACAAAACCACAGCAAACACAGGGAGTAAAGGATTAATATGAACACTCCATGAAGTCAAGTATTTTAGCTAAATTGGCTTCCACGCTGCATTAGCTAGAGTTGTCCAACTTTTAAGCATAAATAAAAATAACAGATACAAAACACCAAATGATTGGCTCAATAAAATATATTTTAAAAAATCTTGCTCTTCTCTCTATTATAGAGATTGTGAAGAATTTTACAAAACTACCCAGGGCAATGGAAATACGTCTTTATTGAATCTTTGAGAAATTACTCATTCGATCTAAATCTCTATTTATTTGATTCAGTAGCTCAAATGGTAGTAACAGGAATCTGGGTGGAAACTATGGTATAATTACTGGTGTGATTATATTTCATCATAGTAAAATACATTATTTTTGTCGATTCCATCAAAATTTTCCATCATATATTGCATAGGAAATGTGAACAACAACTTAGATCTTGAAGCACATTTTGTTAATAGTGTATCTTGGTTTAAAAGATCAATGCCTATTATGAAGTTGTTCAAGGCAATTTTTAATACTTTTCTAATATCTAATACATTTTCAAATAATAGCTATTTACTATAAAAAATACAATTTATGGAGAACTTGTTTCTTTCAGAGAGCTTCCTACTTAATATCCTACAAAAATGGGATATTTGAGCATCAAAAATAAATTCTGCTCCTGGATAGAAGATATTGTTGGCAACAGGTCAATGTTCATGCTGAGAAACATCTAGAAATCTATACAATTATGAAAATTATGTAGTCAAAGTCATCAGAAAGCTGACAATCTTAATGACACTGTGCCAAGTACTTATCTGAGTAGGATAAAAAGACAATTGATTTTAAAAGAAACATCAATAATTATGCTTTATCAAGTCTAAATTTTTCTCAAAAGGACACCACAGAATAATAATAAATAGCAATGATACACACATTTGTATAGATATCTATAAACAAAGTTGCATCAGAAAACATGAAATACTGTTAAGTTCCAAGACAATCGAAAAACAGATTAAATTATATAGCGTAGACAGCAAACAATATATACAAATGACAAATAGACACTTGAAGATAATCATTATTAGAGAAATGCCAATTTCAGTCACAATCAGCCACAATCATATTTATCTTGTTGTTGTTTGGAATATTTTTTTATTTTATTCATTCATCCATTCATTCATTTTTACTTCGGTGATATGGTGGTGGGAGAAATATGGGGACTACAACAATGTGCCTCAAGTTTTACTTCCCAGTTTCCAGGACTATGAGAAACAAGTTTCTGAGGTTTATTAAGTCACCTAGTCTCTGGTACTTTGCTGCAGTAACCTGAACCACTAAGACAACAAAGGTAGAAAAACACTGGGATGGCAATTGGGGAACTTAAAAATAAAATATATATTAAATTATGCTAATGATAAGTACTTTAAAGTTGTGGTAATTTCTGATTTTATTAGATGCAAAAGGGTATCACTTATAAATACTAAAGTATCCTTATATTTAAGAAAGCATTGTAAAATCTTTCAAACTGAGAATTTTATAATGCCTATAAGTTGCATACATGTTTTAGGGGAAAACGTGAGCATTTATCAAATCAAGTTAATCGAACATGGATATGTATTACCTGACTTCTCTACTCATGTAGAATATTCTAATATTATATGGAATATGCTTCTCAGATTAAACAAAATTTCAAAACATAACTAACTTTCATATAGAACCTAATAAATTATAGAGTTCTATATCCTTTCTAATATTTAGCTGTTAGCTTGTTTTGACTTCTCCTTCTGACCTTTTGCTTGTTTTCCCTATATCCCATCTATAAGTGAGACACTCTGGTTTCTGTCTTTCTTTCTGACTTATTTTCGCTAATATGATTACTTCTAGGTCCATCCATGTTATTGCAAATGCTTTGAATTTGCCATTTTTGATTGATGAATATAATATTCCCTTTTGTAAATAATCACATCTTTTTCATCCATTCATCTGTTTGGGGTCATTTGAGTTGTTTCCATATCCTGGCAATTGTAAATGGTGCTACAATAAACATCTGAGTACAAGTGTTCCTTTGTATTAAAAACTACCTAGTGTTTTTTCATTTATCAATACAACACTGCCAGATAATGCCTTAATTTATAATAATATGTTAAAATATATTTTGTATGGTTACACAACACTTTAATGTGAATATTAAAAGAATGATTATATACTTTATATTGCTGTTAAAAATAGATTCTGAAAGAAATATCTTCTCTCTATCCTGATCTCTGGAGTCTCATTGTGATTTTTCAAGAGTTTCTAATGTCTTTAACTCAAGAACTGTGTTATCATGACTGGCTGAGTGAAAAAGTTAGTATGCTTCTAAGGTAGCTTGAAATAAAAACTCAGAAAAAAAAAAGAATGCTACTTATAGTTATACTTGCATGGTTGGTAATTTTCCCAAACTGTATGTTTCTTATTCTAGCATTAAAGTCTAGCTAAATTCATAGCCCTAGTCATAACTTGGATTTATTTCTGAATTTGGTGTCTGGGAGAAATAATGTGCAAAACGTATTGTGTTTTGCATCATTTACTACATAGTTGTGTGAACAGATATTTTGTTTTAGAAATGTGTGTATGTTTGTGCTTTCATATCTTATTACTCATCACCGTCCACTGTTTTGGAAGAAAACTAAAAGAAAAAAAAATTTGATCTGCTACATTAACATACATTGATTCAGTGGTAACTACAGCCATGCCTGTGAATAGATCATTATCTTGTTGTGAATCTTTCCCAAAAAATGCCTGCACACACAGAGTAGACTGATTGGTCCATAAGGCTGATGTTCTAGTTTTCAGTGATGTTAGGAATGTTAAATTCTCCACCCTATTGTTCAATATAGAAGACTTTGTAGGGTTTGTTTACCAAAAATTTATCTGTTGTCTTCTCTATTCTATATTATCCAATTTCTTTTTTATTGAAGAAGTTTTAGCATTGCAAATAAAAACTAGTAGTTAGCTAACAGGCAAAGCACAGGTAGAAGAACAACTAATATATACCAAGTGCCTACTGTGTAGATAATCTGACACACTGTTTAAGGATATTGCCTAAAGAATAATACTGTGAGATAGCAATCTATATCACCATGAAGAAAACAAGATAATAATGGAGACAAAAAAGCACCTAAGCATCTTGAGCATATAAATAAACATCCAGGACATTCAAACCATGTTATTTTGATTCCAACCCTTTTGACACCCACAAATAGTGAGTAATAGTGTATAGTCAAATAATGTAAACATTATCCAAATGGATTATATATACCCTTTTAAGTTCAAATTCCACTTTTTGAGTACAATTTTTGTCATATAGTTTGTATCTCAGGTACACAAGAAAAAAATTCCTTGTTTAGAAATGCATCACTTTGCTATAAACTAAAAGATAGTAAACAAATAATTATAACAGGACCCTTGTCATAGTAGCAGAAGTTAAATGTCTAGAAAAAGAGGACTGTAAATAAATACTTTGGCAATCAGGATTGTTAAAAGATGAAATTAAGGGAATTCTAGGTACTTATAAGCTGAAGCATGGAGCATGAAATTATCAAAGGCAGGCAAACAAGAAACATGAAATTTTATTGTAATCTAGTTGATAAAAGCATGTTGTAAGATATCTTATTGAAATGTTAGGCAGGGTTCTGATAATGGTACTTATATGTAGTATTAAGGTGTTCATACATAATATTAAGGAGATTGAACTCCAATCTGCTGGCTGTGAGAACTATTGAAAAATGTCAGCATCATACTGATATAAGGAGATATTCACTGGAGATAATGAACTTTACCAGTGACATAGAGAAAGGGGAGAAATGTCACTAATGACAATGAATTCATTAGAAAGTTATAAAAAGGGCATGTTATTTCTATTTTTCTTGATGTACTTACTTCACTGTTTTCTATAGTATTTAACATTGTTATGAAACAACCATGATTTTCAAACCATTATTTCTTTTTCCCATGATCATAACTAGGGATCTTTGAGACACTGATTATTAAAGGAGAATTGGTAGGTGAGTAAAAGCAGCTATAAGTGGTGGATATTTTCAAGAGATATGAATAAAGAAAAAAAAAAGAGATTCAGAAAGTCAATGAATATTGGAAGAAAGAATGGAAGTATACATATTCTAAGAGCCTATAAGGAAAGACGATTGGAGAGAAAGAAGGATGGTACCACCAAGAAAATGAGGGAATAAGAATTGAAATTTTAAGGAAGATTAGACATGTATTTTATTTATCAAAGTGAAAAAGTCTATGTCCACTATACACAGCTCAAAGCTAAAGTCACTTTTTGAAAGGGATATAAACAGGTTTAGAATCAGTATTTATATATAAAAAGAAAAGGACTACTTGTAGAAAACACTTTGCAATCTGACTTAAATAAATGTCATAATTAATAACAAGTGTGTAACATAATTTCTTGCAGAATTAGTGAAGTCAATAGGATGTATTTTAAACGTCCTATTCTGCTCAAATATTTGTATTACATTCTTTATTTTCTTTTGTTTATTCTGTACTGATGAAACTTAGAAGAGATAGCCTGGCAAAGATTGGTGTATTTATAAATGCACAGGTAAAATTTCACGTAAAGATTTAGAGTGAGTATTTTATTTTCTTTTTATGTGACATTGGTTTACAACACTATGCATGAATAGGAGCACAGGTTCACATTCAAATATGTGTTAACCATACCAAGTTAATCACCAAAGTACTGATCATCTTTCACCAATGTACAATGGAACCCCTCCCCTCTTTGCTTGCACCCACATTCTCACTCTGGTCAACACATTTCTGCAGTCAGAACTCAAATATTTGTTTGGTTTGTGTGTTTTATTGCATTGTCTCTATTTTTTTCTTGATCTGATCATGTGGTATTTGTCTTACTCCTTCCTGTTTCATTTAGCATTTCATTTAGCATTGTCAGGTTCATCCACATTGAAAAATAGAGATTTTCATATTTTCTGTAAAGCTAACATGGATTTTTTTTTACAAATCTATCTTTACAAATGCTTTAGAATAAACAATGTGGAAAAACACTCCATTTCAAAGGAAACTCAAAAATCTATGCCTTGAAATTTTACGTGTTATTGATACTGTGTTTGTTTTGAGTAACTATTGAATTCTTCCATTATATCAGGGTAGAGGATATAGAGGTGTGTGAGATATTATGCAACTAGTCAAATTATTTTTTTAAAATCATGAAGTTACAAGTGGTACATTGGAAGATTATATTGTTTTGATAATTTCTGTTTAGGACTGACTTGTCTTTTTTCATATATGAAATTTTATTTAGTATTTTCATTATTTTATTTACTTAGTCAAAGCATTTTTATTGAATGCCTACAATGTGTCAAGTAACATACAATGTTTTGGTATTTAGTGTAGAAATATGTACACCTGATCATAGTCACAGTAAAATAAAAATCATTATGCAGACCCTATATCAATTTGGTCTCATAAAACAAATTCTATGATGCAGTGGGTTCCATTACAATGGAGATGTGCCCATAGGATGGGGGGTAGATATTTCACTTTTAGGAGTGTGGATATGCATTTTACTGCAGGATGAAATTCCCTGTGTTATTTATGTAAAATATGTCTATCTATAATCATTATAACTTTTTCCCCAAAGTACTTTTTTAATTGCAGTGCTCAGGAGCTGAGTAAATTCCAGAGTCTACTGCTGGTTTTGCTTCTGAATGCATGCAGTGTCTGTAACAGACAAAAGCATGTACATAGAAGAGGGGACAAAAACAAAGAAAGCCATCAAACCACTTGAAACCTTATGAGGTCATGATCTTCAAGGGGGGGGGGGATGCCATAAAGTATTCAATTTAGGCTTAAGAGTCAGAAGTAATTGCATACCGCTTTGATGAAGATGTTTGTAAATTAAAATTTAAATGATGATATCACCTATAAGTTTAAATAGAATTTCAGATAATGTATTCATTTCCTATAGGGGTAGTGCATTTTTCATATATTTTGATACCGTTAATTAGGGATCTTGACTAAAATTTTTCATTCAATCAATTCTAAAATAGGAAGACTACAAAAATATGTACTTTTAAAAAGTAGTGGAGGTCATAAAATCTTAGAGAGTTTTTGTTTGAGGGCATAAATGCTGTTACTTTTAGTTTCTTGTCTATATAAGTGATTGTTGGATATAGATCACTGTTACAAGCTTTATGGAATTTTATAGATATGGAGAGCTTACAGTTTAAGGTGATTAAAGCTAAATGAGATCATAATGATAGAGCCCTGACTTGGCAGAAATGGAGACCTCAGCAGAAAGTAGCTGCACCAGTAAGCAAGGCAGAGAGAGCATACACCAGAACCTGTCAACACAGGTATCCCAATCTTGGAATGTCAGCCTCCAGAACTATGACAGGATTCTGCTGTGCAAGTCACCCAGTTTATAGTATTATGTTTGGTAACTTGAGCTCACAAATAGAGTATGCAAACCCAGCAAGGCAGAAGAAACAAAGGGAAAGGGAAAATGAGTTTGAGGCGCAAGAAAATAGGAAGAGTTATTACTAGAGTGGTCAGTGAATATTTCAAGCTTAACTGATAGCATACTTCACCTTACATCTTAAAAAAATAAAAATGAAATGACATTTAAAACAAAGAACTATGGACATATTAAGAGTTTGCTATAGTTCACTTAAACAATCTAGATAACTAAAGCAAGTGCATAAATATTTCTTTGTAATGTGTATAATGTCCAATCTATTTGATCCTGTATACGTGAAATGGCCCTAAAGACTGAAATTCTTCCAGTGAATAAACTCCCTAATGGAAATAAATTAGATACATATTTATTGTTTTATGTTTTTCAGAATAACAAGAAAAGGATTTATAGTTGACACAAGTCACCTCAGATCTCTTTGATCTAGCTGTGTCTTTGTTTCATTGTCTTTAAGATATTCTTTAAATTATGGTCTTCCAGTGAATTTTAGAAGGTGACAAAATGTAAGTATTCCCTTCAGTAATCACATAAACAACTTACATGTATACTTCTTTTATACTTGTTTAAACACCAAATTTAATAAACATGAAATATAACCTGTTCTGTTGAACACTCATGACACTTATGTAATATTATTACTTATAATGTTAAACATACTTGTAGCTGTCCTGTTTTTACACCTCTAGAGAAAAAAATAAAAATGTATTATTTAAATGATTTAAATCCCCTTGAAATATGGGCTTTACAGCAATACTATAAATTTTGCTTTTCCTCCAAGGTTAGTTGCACACTGGCCTTGATTTAAAACCCAAGATTCTGTGGGAAATGGCAATGATATTGAGCTCTGACAAATTGAATTGGTCTCAAGGTATTGGAGGATGACTAATAAATCTGCAACCAGATCCAGAGAATATTCCATATAAGATATTCTTTCTTCTTGAAACACATGTGACACCTTTAAACTAAACACTCCAGCTGTTTAGTTTACCTAAATTGTATGTTTGGGAGTGATTTCATTCCTGTTATGATCAACATTCACCTGTCTATGACAATCACTTTGGATAAAGATACAAAAGAGTATTATTTGTTTTGTTTCCTGTGCAGTGTAGAATTTGATTTTTAGTGTAAACTCCTTGTAGGAAATGGCAAGGTACTGTTTACTGCTGTATTTTGTGTAGTTTGTCACACCACGAAAGGGAATACCATGTTTTCATAAAACTGCTCCAGGAATATGATGTAAAATTTGACATTTACCACTACACACCACAACTTCAACACTTTTTCTGATTAGTCAAGAATGAGGTATTATAGTTGATATAGATGATATTCATTTTTAAAAGTTAATAAAGACATTCAAAGATGGAATTATGATAAAAGTACACCTTTTAACTCTAACAAAGCATTTTCCAAGCCCATTTTTTAGGTAATATTGTGACCTGCTGGAATATTTAGGTAGAAAAATATCCTTAAGAGCATTCTAAACCCATTTCACTAATTTCATCACTTGTATTAATGCTATATTTGTAGATGTTGGTGTTACACATGATCTCTTTACCAGGAATGAGAAAAACTTTGCAATCCAGACCAGAAGGCTTTCTAACAAAAATAAAGCCCCTCATTCTACATTCCACATTAACTTCTCCTTTAGAGAATTCAGACCTCAACTGTACAGCTGTACTTTTAAAATATAGAATCCTGTCTTCAGTTAGTATTACATGAATAATCAAGTTCCATGTAGCATACTCAATATCCCTGTAATTCATATCCTATTTTCTTCAGGAAACTTCCTTGACCACATTAAAGTATAGAACTTATTCACTCTCAAAACAGTGTAGATCTTGATATTAGTATATGCTAATATTATTAATATTGTAAATTTATTCTTTATATGTACATACTTTATTTGTACTCTGTTTTTAATAGTCAGATGGGGACAGGTAATGAAACTTAACACACTCAATAGAAAAGCATTTGACTTGATGACTATTGAGATGAGACACTATTCAATGAATTATATTTGCTACATATATTCGATTTATAATTACATTGTGATAAAATTATGATTATGATTTTGCTTCAGAAATTTTATTTTCTAAAATATTTTAAAATTAAGCTGTTGAATTCTTTAAATAGTCTTGCAAATTATAACATTTTATGTATGGTAAAATTTTTTTAATATAAGAAAAATAAGCCCACAGCAGAGCCAACCATTATAAAGGAAACATTTTTAAATTTCCAAACAATAATGACAGAAATAACTTAAATATCTAACATTAGATTGGTTAGCTATGGTATCAACATACCAGTTGTATTTGCATATAACAGGGTAAAATGCAATTAATGTAAACTTAGAAGAGCACGTAATAAATTTGGAAGGTCCCCATTCAAAGTCTACTAAGCAACAAAAGTAGACTTTTTAAAGAGTAAAAAAAATGAGAATTAGGGAAAATAGATATCTTTTTGCCTGACACTGAATAATGAATGTTCTAGAACAAGGAAATTGGGAAATTGCAATGCTGACACCAGGAAGGTCTCAGAAAAATGCACTCATCTCCTTACATAAGTTTACTATAAATTCATGTGTGCCTATATATGTGAAGTACTATATACACAGAGTTACATACATTTATATATATATTGAAATTTTAAATTATCAATTTTTAAATTTCTATATTTTGTTTCATCAAACTTACAGTTTACTAATTAAACAAATTAAATGTCACTCAAAAAGAAGAAGCCTATTTCTACATTTGACTTTTAATAATTATACTTCTAATGCAAACTAATAAATTGCTAATTCAATTTATTAGCTTAAATGTTTATATGTTTATATATTATGTATAACCTTAATACATATACTGAAAAAGACAATATAACATTATGTTGGAAGGAAATATGCCAGAATTAATCTATATAGGTAAATACACACACTCCAGTATATATGTGTGTTTGTATATATGTATACATGTGCATGTTTGTGTACACACACTTATACATACATAAAAACTTACATAAACACATACACGAACATAAAATCTCTGTTGAAAAGGTCCTATTATATCAATTTTTTCTATATAATAGAAAACTGTGGGATCTCAAAGACTTATAAAAGGAGACACTATTTCAAACTCAAAATGACTAGCTTGATCTAGCTTGAATTAGTTCCAGTGTCTTTCACAATTTGTTCTGTAGTTCTTTTATTTTGGACCCCAGCTGAAGGAGAAGGAGTTATGGCAATGGCATGGTCAGCATCAGGAGCACAAGAAAATAAATTTATAAAAGTTTTTTCTCTGAACTAATACTTCCACCACATCTATTATGTCACTTTCCTCTCTACTTTCCAGAGGTCAAAGAAAATTCATGGCCAAATCCTAAAATTCAGTGGATGGAAAGTTACACTTTACCCTAAGCAAGAAGTGAGCAAAGATTACTTGAGAAGTAATTCAATTCACTGGAGTAGGGTTTTGAGTAACTTTATTTTTTCAATTGTATATTTTCCCAGTTTTCATTACTGTATACCTGTGCACTAATGATGTATTACTTTAATAATAATGAGAAAATTATATAGCTTTTTAAAGTAGTTAATATTGATTTATAGTGTTATTTATATTTTAGAAGTGTAGGATTTCCCCCTACAGGTGTTGTTACTACACAACACTCACCACCAAAGAAACAAACCACCACCATAGTCCTTTGTGCTTAGGATAAAATTGAAGTTTCATTAAAATTAGTATATTGTACACCTAATGAGGTTGCATGCTCTATTTTTTCAATCATATAGTTGATTGTAAATCAATTACCTTAATAAAGAATATTATTTAAAAGTTATAGGTCAAGACACAAAAAATAATAAAGGTAATCTTTTCACTGGACATTATTAAAAAAAAATCCTATCCCTCATGTTAAAATTACATTTGTATCTATTCTTGCTCATAAAAGAAAATGCTTTTCTATATTCTATCATACTTTGATGCAAATAAAAGAATGAACGCTTTTAGTGAGTTTAAGGATTGAAAACCGAGGGAAAAAATTGAATATTGCTAGATATGCACTAGAATTTGGGAAGAAACTTTAATATTTGCTGTGTTCCAAGGATAATTAGTTTTAAGGTCATTCATTAAAGTGACAGTACAAGACTAAGATGGAAAAATTTTCACTTTCAGTAGAGGGAGACAATTCAGAGAAAGTTGCTTCGTTCATGACAAAGACTAGAATGCAATCTTTTACATATATGTAATATATATATATATATACATATATATATGTATATACATATATTACCGTACAGTTCTCTAGGATGGGTGATCTTAATCCATTACAATCAATTCAGTCACCGTAAAGAATATATTTGGGGGAGAAATTAGATATGAAAAATTTCTTATAGTGTAAAAAGTGCCACTTCCACCCATGCACTCATTTTACTCATTTGTAATTGGTAGACAAATGATAATAAACAATGTGGCTTCTGACATAGCGCTTTAGCAATTAGACTTTTAATATGTCAGGTTGCCAGCTATGGAAATAAGCTTCTTGGCGTCTATTTTTCAGCTGCTTATAACAATTTGTTTATTTACTGAACCATAAAACAAATGAAATTAATGACAAGTAGGATGCGAGGCTAGTAGTACAGGTGCACATTAGTCGCAGTCAAAGGCTGTGGAACGTCTCCCCAGCTCAACTGAACAGCAGCTTCAGGGATTTGCTCCCAGCCACAGAATTCTAAGCTGCTTGTGCACCAGTTCCAACTCTTGCTACTTTATCCCGGACCTCTCCGCAGGCCTGCAGGCCTGTGGTGACAGGAAATGCATGGAATCATTTACTTTTTCTTTGGGAAATTCCAAAATAAGTCCCATTTGCCTACCCAGACACATGGAAAAATAAAAAGAGTTAAAATAAAAAATGAGAGGATACAATTTACAATGAGAATATTTTATCATGTGTTTTGTCTGTAAACCCAAACATTCAAGTTTGTATTTTGATGTGTGAACAATTAATCCATCAAAGGTTGTAAAGTAACAACTATGGTCATATTAATTTCTATGCTAGGAATGCAATTTATTTTTTAGAGTAACAACAATATTTTTTTTTTTAATTACAGAAAACAGTTTACCAAGTAATTTTCTTCCATGTGTATTGGCTCATCTGTGTGATATGGGCCAACATAATTATTATATTAAATTTAATTCATCAATGAGAAAATGGAGGCAGGTTTCAAGTGAAAAAGAAATTATAACAGAGCAAATATGAAGTGTACTTAGGAATTTACTCAAGTCTCCTAGCATGATTTCATCCAGATTGTGGAACTGATGGAACCTGAGTTTGAAATTCAGCTCAGTCAGGTGTGAGCCATTATGAAGTCACTTAAACTTTGGCCAACCCAGATTCCTCATATGCAAAAATAGATAGTAACACTCCCCTTAAGGTCTAGTACAGTTCACACTATCTGCCCCAAAACAGTTACTAGAGTTAACTTTTAATCTTCAGATAAGTTATGTATTCACTCCTCCATATCAAGATTGTTCTTAGAAATATAGGATTTAAATTTTGATTAGGACCATTTCAAACAGGAAATGTAAAATTTCTCTTCTTTTCTTTCATGTTTACATACACCTTACTACACACACACACACACACACACACACACACACACACAAACACACACACACAGTGAGATCGAACAAGAACACAAATTTTTATATTATATAATATCTTTACTTCCTACCCAAAGAATACTGTGTATCCTAATATGCTAGTTCAAGACTGGGGTCCTGGAAATAGTTGGATCTAGATCATAGAAAATTATATCTATATATGATTTATCTAGAAGCACAAATGTAGTTTATTTTCTTAAAGGAAATTTTTCCATTAAGACAGTATGGAGTTTACTTTTTTAAGAAAGGCTTAAAATATTATTTGAAAACTTATTTTAAATAATATTTAAATGAAAGTTTATCAAATTGAGTAACACAATAGTATTACATGACCAAATGGAATTTATTTCAGAACTTCAAGATTTTCTTAGCATTCGAAAAATCAACAAAATTCACTGACTAGCTAATTAAAGCCTTTAAGATCATCTCAATGAACTCCAGAAATTCATTCAACAAAATTAATTTTTTTTCTAAAATAAATGCAGCATAGTCTCACTTATATGTGAAATACAGAGAAACCAAACAAAAGGTCAAGAAAAAACTCAAAACTAGCAAGCTGATCATAAACTGAAACATACAGCAAAGGAGAGGGAAGGAGAGGAAGAAATAGGGGAGAGATGAGAACAAGAGAATATGGTGAGAGTTCATGAGTGATATGGTGGGGAGAGAACTATTGGGACTAAAAATGATGCAAAGAAAAAATGTAATTAATAAAAAATAATTAAATAATTATAAAGCTTTGCTGCTGGAAAAAGAAAAATCTCAGAAAATGAGGGAATGAAAGTGTTCTGTATCTGAAGAAGGGTATCTGCAAATACTCCAGCTAACATCATATATGAACTTTGCAGAAGACTGATCAGAATGACAAAATACCATGTCTTTTATGACCATTTCTAAGCAATGTTTTGCTAGAAATATAGCTGCTAGAGTGAAGCAAGGAAAAGATATAAAATATTCAATTTTGGGAAGGAAGAGTCAACTTTTTTTATAAAAGGCATAATTGCTTATGTTGACAATCTAGTGGAATTTAAAAAAACTTGAGTTAACAGTGAGGTTAGTAAATTTTTAGAATACAAGGCTAATATACAAAACAATTTATGTGTTTTCTATTAAAAATGAGTAGTCACAAACTGAAATTAAAAAAAAACTATCATTTACCCATATTAAATAATCAGTCCTGTCCCCTAAAATTACCAAATGCAACTAAAAATTTAAGATTAAATAAATGTTATTGTAAACTATATCCATGGGTCAGAATACTCAATATTAATATGTTAAATATTATGACATTAATTAAACATTTAATGAGCTCTTAATTAGAATTCCACAGGGACTTTTTTTTAGACATTAATTGGTTGATTTCTTAGCCAAGAAAGTTACAGGTTCTAAAATAGGAAAGAAAAGAAAAAGAAAAGCAACTTAAACTACATTACCAGATTTTTAAGAACAATCAGACCGCTATAGTAGTCAAGAGTGTGTGTTGTGTTGACAGTATAAATTGAAGAGAAAATCCAGAAGTCAATCCACAAATATCTGAACAACAGGTATTTGACAATGTACAAAAGCAATTCAATAGGTGAATCTAGTATTTTTCACAATGATACAATAAGTTGATAAATTGGACTAATAAAAATCATTATATTCTGCTCTTTGAGAGTTGCTTTTAGGGAAATGAAAAGACAAACCAAGTTGCTTTTAAAGAAATAAAAAGACAAACTAAAGTTGTATCAAAAATATATATGTCTAAATATGATACATATCCAAACTGTAATAATAAAATAATTACCCCCCCAAAAAATGAGCTAGTTGTTTGAATGAACATCTCAGCAAGAAGTTATACTAATGGCAACTAACAGATAAAAAGATTATCTAAATCTTTAGCCCTTAAAGGGGATATAAGTAAAGGTACAATAAAATGCTTGTACATACTTAAAGGAATATCCAAAAATAATTTAAAATATGAGTTGGAATGTGGAGGAATTGAAATACTCTTTACCATTGTTTCAAATGTAAAATGATACAGCTGTATTTATAAAACAGCTTGTGAGGCTTTACAAAGTGGAGAATATACCCTCCATATAAAACAACCTGTCTGCTCTTAAGTGTTTCTTCAAGAGAAATGGAGGAATACATTTGTTAACAGGTGAATGGTTTAACAAAATATGACCAATGATTCAGTGTTCACTGTTGAACAATAATGAACTACTGATATACATCGCACCATGGAGAATTTACCTAATACATTTGAATTATGATACTTAGGGCTTGTGACAAAGATCACTGACATTTGCTCTGGTCAAGTGTCAGTTTATGCCTGGGCTTCAGAGATGCTATTTTTTCACCATTCCTACCCCTTCTTCCAGGACAGCAATCTTTACACCCTTCATGTAATGAATCTTGTTAGGGAGACTTTCCTTCTGCAGTGAGATGTTACCTCCAGAGCGATTAGTATAGCATCCTCTGCAAACTTTCTGTTCTTCCCAGGGAACTAGGTGTTTTTCTTCTCTTCCCATGTCAGGCACGGGTGTGTGTCTACCTGTGTTCTGAACACAACAGAACTTGCAGTTCTTCATCAAATATCTTACTATTTTTAACTAATATGACAGAAGGGTACAAGCAGGAGAAGCAGGGGAAGTAGAGAGCACTTCATGACTTTCCTAGACATTCCCTCCTCTGTTCCTGAATCACCCACAGGAGGTTGTTCTATTATCTTGGATTTGCAGGAACTTGCACAAATTTGGTGGAGATTGTTGGAAAAAAGACTCCAAGTGAGTGAAAAAATCTCTTGTGTCTGGGCCACCCAAAGGTTCTATGCTTTTGGGTTCATTCATGTTTGTCCTTTTAATAACTGGTAAAACTCTAATTGCCTCTAACCTAATGGAACTGCCAATTCCCCTGCATTCTGTCTCGTCTGGTTGAACTTGAACTTCTCTGTCTTGACGATTAAATTTCTACTTTTTGATATAACATATAAGCAAAAATTTTGTAATCATTTTCTTATAATATAGTAGTGGGATGAAATATAGTCCAGTAATGTTCCCATTATATTGAAGTGCATATTATAATAGAAATGATGGTCTCTTCTAGCTTTATATGTCCAAGATGAAACCCTGTTATGGTATCGTGTATCCTGTATTTCTTAAAACATCAAGTAAAGTATCTTTTAATTGTAGAATATGCCATCTTTCTACAGGTTCTTTTTATTTTTTCCCAGGTAATTTTTTTCCACAGTGGTTTCATTTCCTTAGGGTCTTATTTATTTAATTAATTATTTGCTTATTTAATTGAAAGCATGTTACCATAAACGTATTCTGTGCTTCTATTTAAAAGGTTTTGTTTTTTGCATTTAAATTGCATTCCTTCTAGTTTAATTTACTTTTCTTCTAAAAGATATCTCCTTTAAAGTATATACTATTTGTTAAGGAAATTTTCATTAACTGTTATTAACCAAGTCACATAAAAATCAGCCAGAATTAATACCTAAATTGTGATTTGAAGATTTTCTTGTGAGTTAAAACAAAACATTTATACCAACCTATACCAATTTTTTATTTATGTTTTAACGTCTGGGACATAAAAAATGAATGAATAGAAATTGCTTTTTGTTGTTGTTGTTTTAAAAAAGGAGACCTGATACTAGTGATCAAGTATCTTTAAACAAACTATAATAGTACTGTATAAATTCAACTTGTTCTATAACAAAATATAATAAAAAAATAATTGACAGTTAACCTAAAACAAACACCTTAAAACAAAACGTCTAAGAAACTTCTTGATACATTTAATGAATATAATCAAATGAGAAACACTTAAATGGCTGGGTTACCTTTGAATGATTTCATTTGTTAGTATGTTGCTAGTTATCTACCAAGTCAGAATGTCCATTATTCCTTGACAGCTACCTTTCTCTTTCCCCCAATTCAAAGTGAAGAACACTTTGTACTCCTTACTCAGCCATGCATGTATTGACTGACATTACATCTGACTACTTTTTAATGTATAGATATTTAAAGATGTATGCTGACTTGGGTTTTTGCCATTTTATGTAGTTGCTGGATTATTCCAGTAATTATTTTAAACTGAAAAGAATAAAAAAGAACCTGCTGTTTTATCATTAATGGTATTCTTCAAAAACTGAAAAATAAACTAGTATTAGTAGTGTTTCCTTGCTTATTTCATACCTCTTTTTCTGCGAAGCTTGGTTTATTCTTAGATGAATACTACCATTTGGAGTTATTTCAAAACATAATTAAAGCAGTAATGACGCTTGATCTAGTGTTCTAAATTATTCCTAAATGTCTCTGTCTCTGAGTTTGATTATAGTAATGGAAAAATAAAGCACATGCATATTGAATGACTGCAGATGTAAATTAGCACCAAACAAGGAAAAAAAAACTAGTCTCTATCCAATGCAAGCAACTTGAATTCAAATGCCAAGTAACTGGGAATTAATAAAACCCAGAAGTGATTTCATGAACTTGTCTATACCCACATATTACAAAATTTTGAATGTACATTTTAGTGGACAGATACTGCAACTAGCAATATGGCAGGGAATTTAATGTTCTAGTCAGAACAGTAAATTAGACAAACATTAAATTAGACAAACAAGAAAGCTGGTTAATGGAACATCTAACAGAGGATATTTCACTTAAAATCACTCCAATTTTATGAAGTTCTAGAAAGCAGAAACAAGAAAAATAAGCTATGACTTGATATTAATGGAAGCATAGTACCCCCTTTTCATAAAGTAATTAACCCTACATAATTCAAATATACTCCTTATAAACGCATTTTTAACTTTCTTTGCCAACTCTTTATACAAAAAGCATTAATCAGAAATGCTAAATCAGTAAAAGTGTTTAGCCAATTTAGGTATTTTCCTGTGCCTTGGTGTAACACAAAGAACCACCTATAGGACCACATTCCCTGGTTAGTGTTTAGGAAATACAATCATCATAACCACATAAATCACATTTTCTATGTTCAAATAATATAATACAAATCATTTTGCAACAAAATAATTCTGAATATAGTTTGTCATTTTAATAGTATAAAAATAACATTCTGAGGAAGTCAACTACTATAATATGAATATGCAATGGGACCAGCCAGGTGAGCTAGAGTTCTAATTAATAGATTATCAAGTAAACAAGGTGAGAGTGTTCTTCCTTGTGCTTTTAACCATCCTTAGATAGAATTAATGGCTGGTGAGCTAGAAGATGCACTCTAAAGCTAGTTTATTCAAGATCTCAAAAAATGTTTTTCAGCATAAACCAATAAAAAAGAATTGTTAGTTTTATAAGAAACTATCTAACTATAGGTAGTAGATTTCATATATGTATTGAATTTAGCAGAGTGGGAACAAGCAGGAATTTTGTTTATTGTTTTATTACCTTTGAACATAATATGAAAACTTGTTCTTTTCTGTTCCATATAAAATATTGGGCATTCCATAGATTTCTAATCCAGTCTAATCTAAAATATACTTGCTGTGTCATATAAAACTCTCTTTGCCCTTCTTGACTTCCAATCAATCAACAGTATATTCTACTTTAGGCTTGAATCTTGCACTTGATAAGGGGAAATGAGAGTCAGTTTTCTCCCTTTTACTCTCTATATTTATCCTCCATGGTAGCCATTGCACTTCTCCATTCCAGGGTTGAATCTACAGAGAAAAGCAAGAGAGAGGTATAAGAAACCAAACTTGCATGGCTTATGCTTCTATAAACCAGTGCTGGTAATTCTTTGACAGATTGTCTAAGTAAAAGCAGATGGGAAGGATTATGGTCTGGTAGACAGATGAAATGAATTGTAACAATAAATCATGTTAGGGCATCAGATTTCTGTTCACTGATTTTAGAACAAAATGTTCTGATTCTCCCTCTTGTAATGCTCTATTTGCCATAGATGCAAAGATTACACCACCAAAAGTGAAATCAGTGATAAACTCCTATAAAGTGAAAACTTTGAGTTTATAATCTTTTCATATTCCCAAGCTTAAATTAAGTACATTATGGAGGCTAAATATTAAAATTATAATAATTGCTTTACTACTTTTGAGATGTTAACATTTCAATGATATGCTGTATTATTTCCCAGCCATTCTAGGAGCATAAACTGTAAGCATCATGCAAAAAACTAGGCAATCAAGAAACATTATGTTAGTAGTGCAAAAATAACAAAAATAAAAATATTTTAAATCTTCGATATTAACACTGAATTTAATATGCCTACACGAGGAAAACATTTTTATAATCAAAGATAATGTATATTTTCTTGTTCTCCGAGTGATTTCATACAGTTTTAAAGTTCAGAGTTCTAACTAAATGTACATTAAGTAGCACAGTTTAATTAAATATTTCCATATGCATTCATAGAAGCATGTGTTTGAAGATGCCAGCACATAAGAAAGCTCATTCAATAGAAACTAATGGTGTCCAGCAGAGAATAAAGTAACTAATTGAATTTTGTAATGTAGCCAGTAACATAATTTTCAGTGTGTGGTATTTGCAAACAAAGTGCTTTATTATCTATGTTGAGAGAGAGTGAGATCACCTCAAAGAGGGCTTAAATCTTCTTTCATAAAAGCACTTCTTTATAAATGCTAATGAAGAATAGATATGCTCTAATGATTTTAATATTAATATCTTGAGTGACTTTTTCTTTCTAGCTTTCTTTTTTTTTCTTAGTAAATGTGTAAGTTATTGTTGGAGTACAGCGATCATTTCAGTGCAATAGTTGTCTGGAAACCAAAATGTTATCTAGATTTCACAGTTCCTAGTGCTTTAAATTTTTATTTATAATTTTATATTATAATCTAACAGGAAGTTATCTATGCATATAATGTATACATGTATATATGTATATAATGGAATGAAATGGGACAAGTGCTAAAATAGAGATTGAATAACAAGCAGAGGAAAATATTTGCATTTGTTGGTCAAGGTGGGCTAAAATAGCTCCATTAATTAATAAACTCCAACTCTAACACCAATGTCAATACTGGTTGACAGCAGTCTACTCAGTTTATTACTAACAGTGCCAAAATATTTATGTAACTGTTGTGATGGGGAAAAGCTCTTAAATTTGTCAAAGGATTAATGCATGTCATTTACATTTGCATTCCATTGTCCAAAGCAAGAATTAAGCAGGGACCTAAATACAGAAAAAGAAGAGTCAGAGCCCTGTCAACAGTTAATAGCCCAAACAGCTACCACATGAACCTAGAGGAAGAAGAAATTGACTCTCTCTGCCTTTTAGGTCAGAGTTACATTAATAGCAGATAAAAATACAATTGAAAATTAGACAGTTTATCTACATAACATACTTTCTGTATTTAGGCATCCTTGGAAAGGAGTGCATTCTTATCTAGTAATTTTCTGTGATATAAGTAGACATAAATACATATAAGTATACACATGTCTATATATGTGTGTGTCGTTTCTTTCACCAAAGATATTTAATATCCACCATTACACTAAATTATATTCACAACAAAATATGATTTGCATTTTAAAAAGACATGGGAAAGAAGCAGGTATTGAATGATATATGCTAAATCTAAGACAGAATCATTAAAAAATACAGATATTTTATTATATTATAATAGAGTATCTGACTCATATTCAATCAGACCACACCAGAAGTCAAATTTGTTTTTCTCAGGTGAGAATTGGGAGTTATAGATAAAATCTACACTTCTAGTTCCTGTGTGCTATAGCTTAAGGAGCAAACCATAAACTAGATTAGATGCAAAATCTTATGTTTTTATCAGGAGATCATTTGAAATGAAATTGCAAATGAATTAAGTCTCTGTAGATAACTTGTAAATAGTCTTGCAAATTTATGTTTGTTTCAATTATACATTAAACAATATTATGTGCTCTTGTTTAGTCCACTTGTAAATGATTACTATATAATTTCATTACTCTTAAGATAAATATTCAAAAGTGACTGTATTAAAATCTACCTATCAGTCAAATTACATAAATTTATGGGATATACCAGAAACCTATACATTTATTTATCATTTATTTCCACATCTCAAGCACATTTAGATGATTACAGGTAGATTTAAACTAACTTTTCTTGTCACAAGTAAGACTACTTACATATTGCCTATATTAAATGATTATTTGTAACAAATAAGCAGGTTTAGAGCATTTTAAATGGTAGACCAACTAATTGCAAAATTGTTTTGAGAATTGTAGTATTTAGAATAAATTTCCCTAAGGGAATGCACTTTTTAAATTCCATTCATGAATCAAGAACTATAATGTTAGTTACATTAAAATTAAAATTTTAGAAAACAAATTCTTGAAATGTATTTGGTAATAGCATATCTGTCATTATATGAATGACATGAAATGACATTCAAAGACAAAATTTTAAAATTAGATCTTAGACTTCTTCCAACTTTTGCAGTTTTCTTAGTCTAAAAACCCAATATATTTTGATTGAATTCGTTTTATAGTCAGCTTATCTGTTCTACTTTTATTAGCAAATGTAATCAACTTTTAAATATTTCATACTTCTTCTATCTGACAGAACCATGGCACAGGAGCTGTCACATGAAGTGTCATTCTATGCACAGAAAAACAGACTATAAGTGACTTCTTTTTATAGCTGTCTAGTTAAAAGGTCAGTTAGTCTTACCTTTTCAAATCAGAATTATCTTCGAAATACATAACCAATAAGCAATGCATCAGCTTTCTCAACCTTAAAATTCTTGTCTTAAGAGGATTACTAAAGTTTAACTATAACTGAACCATTAAGTAAAAGTTATACTAAAAATTGTTTAGCTTTTTGTCTCAGATAGTTTAGAATCATAAAAAAAATGAAGCAAATTGACATTCAATCAGTGTTTTTGTTTTATTTTTATAAAAGGCCACTTCATAGCACAGTCCTTTTTCAAGTACACTACTAGAATGGAGCGTGATGAGCTCATACAGTGACAGTGTTTGCTACCACTCTGATATTCAAGGAGGAAATAGAGACAATTTAAAAATAGTGTGTAACAAAATCTTCAAGGAGTATGATTAAGGAAAAGTTTTCAGGCATTAGTTATTGCTCTTTTTTATCAGAGATAATTTCCTGATGTATAGGAAAATTTTAAATACATGAAATAACTCACATTATAAAATATGGGTAATAATGCAAACTGTTTTTTAACCATCTCTTTTCTCAAATTTTAAGTACATTGAGATTTTTATGGTACAATTCAATCCTCTTTTAAAATTCAAGTTCATTTTGAATGTGACTTTTTATTTCCTAATAGGTAGCTTCAATTTTTTGTTTTTTTTTTTTTTTTTTTTTTTTTTTTTTTTTTTTTTTTTTTTTTTTTTTTTTTTTTTTTTTTTTTTTTTTTTTTTTTTTTTTTTTTTTTTTTTTGGTCTACAGATTAAGATAACTGATTCAGTAAGTGTCCCTTGACATAGTACAATCTGAGCTATTTATAGTTGGCTTGGAAAATAAAAGCAATCCAAAGCATCTTCCTTTTGTAAAGGTTAGTACTAAATTATGCCCAAATACTTTCCATAAATTAAATAGATTAAAAGAACATTGTCCCTGACAAGCAGATGTTTTAGTCTCTTAGTTTATTTCACTCTCAGTCAGGGAATATGGGTTTTATATGCACTATTATCAATGAATTTGAAATGACTCCAAAGTTCAAACATCAGTGAAGCATCACATCATATGTTCAAATCAGATGACCATTTGGCTAGGCAAATGCCATTTATATTTCAGAAGATATCCATGTTATAATCAAAAATAAATTAGCAGACATGGAAACTTCAAGCACCATTTGTCATCTGGAACTCATGTGCATTAATATGCCTCATATCTATGACTCTGAGAAAAGCTAAGTCAACTCCAAAATTACCATAATATTCAAAACTAAATAGTAATGCATTTTAAAATGAATGTCTAGAAAATTGAATGCCACCTGAAAATAAATGATGGCACCGTTTAAAATTAAACGACAATTTTTTCTTGTCTTTTATTATAATCTTCAGCACAATTGTCATATATCTACCATGTATATCCCAGATATAAAAGGTTAAACATTTAACTAAGACATCTAATTCTACTTACATGATAAATATTATTTTTTTAAGGAAGGGTGCAATGTTATTATAGTAATCAACATGAAACTTCAGCCCAAGACTCAATAACACCTTGGTTTTATTATTATTATAATATAATGATAATTTATTATATATAGTTATTATTTTATTATCATAATATAATAATAGTTATGTTATATACAATAGTAATTTATATTATATTTAACATACAATAATAATATATAATCTTTATACAAAAAGAGTTAGAAGGAAATTATACACTAATGTGCTAAATGTTTATTATACCAAAAGGGAATACATGACTGTGGCAAAAAGGAATTTATAAATTATTTAATATTTATTTATAATGGTATCATATTTTGTTGAGGAAACATTTATTTCCAATATTGAATATAGTTTGACAGACTAGATTCACACCTCTTCAGATATATGTTCTTCACATATCCACTACAAAATTCATAGTTCTTCACTGTAGGCTATTCGACTCCTTCTCAGTGTTTTTCTATTCTACTACCTTTTCCCCCAGTAGTTTCAATTCTGCAGTTATATTTCTAAGGGGTTTGTTTGTTTTATTTTTCTATTCCTTTGTTTTGTTTCTATATATCCCACACATGAGTGAAATCATTTTGTCTGTCTTTTTCTTTCTGAGTTATTTCAATTAGCATATTTCCCTCCAGGTCCACCCATGTTGTTGCAAATGGCAAAATTTTATCACTTTTTGTAGCTTAGTAGTATTCCAGTGTGTGTGTGTGTGTGTGTGTGTGTGTGTGTGTGTATGTATCACATATTATTTATCCACTAATCTGTTGTTGGGCACTTAGAAAAATTCCATAACTTAGCTACTGTAAATAGTGCATTCAGCATAGAAGTACATATATCAGATTAGTATTTTTTGTGCCCTTTGAATAAAAACCAAGAAGTAAAGTTACTGGGTTATATGGTAGATATATTCTTAATATTTTGAAAAACATCTACCAACAGTGAATGAATACTCTTGTGTTGTTGATTTTTATGAACTCGTAGATTGCTTATCAGAAGCCTATTATGAAAATATTTTCTCCTCTCTTATGTGTAATGTTTTTTTCTTGTATAGTGGACTTTCTTTATTTTAATGACACTTTTATGTAGTAT
The DNA here is from genome assembly GCA_004024945.1 of Uropsilus gracilis. NCBI lineage: Eukaryota > Metazoa > Chordata > Mammalia > Eulipotyphla > Talpidae > Uropsilus > Uropsilus gracilis. The sequence continues at coordinate 48,104 of PVHY01005251.1, forward strand.
TGTAACAAGTAATATTTTCTCCTATGTAATAGTTTCTTCATTTTAATGATACTTTACTGTTGTGTATTTGATTAGCTTCTCTGCATTTTCTTATATCACTTTTATTTGTTATTGCTTTTTTCCTATCGCTTTGTATTTATTATATCAATATCAAACTATCTAACTGATAAACATTTTTTCATTTCTTTGTTGTGTCCTGAAGAGCAAATCTATCCTTGTGATGGAATATTCCCTTGAGATTTTGAATTGTCATACATTATATGTTTTCACACATTTTGCTACTTTTGATTTCCCTATTAGAAAAAATAGTCTAAAACAAAGTGTCAGGTAAAGCCAAACTAATAAAAAATCTTAGAAATCTGATGGTCACAATGAGGCTACCAGTGAAGCAGAAGGAGGAATGTGAACACAGAGTGGGGAAGAAGCACAGTGTACTATGGTGGTGGACTACGGGTACATGGTTGGTAGATGTGGTATAGTAACAACACTGAAGAGGAGATCCTATATTTCTAAAACACAAATTATATTCTAAACCAACGTTTATTCATTGAAAAAGAAATTCTCTCTACCAACAACTTAGAAATCAAGCAAAAAGTTGACTTCCCCTCATTCAAGGTGTGTGCTTCCTTACTTGATTCACACTTTCCACTCCAGAGTCTCTGACTTAGTTAGCAGGCCCATTAAGTGTGCTTCCTATCAAGATCCTCTGCATTCAGGCATTTCTTCACCATCTGTTTAGTGAAGCATGATATTCTCTATGCCCTTCGACTGAATTTATCTGTCTCTGATACCCAAACCGTATTTTAGTTCCACCCTAAGCTACTGGCCTCTCTTATTACAGTGTCCCTCTACGTAACTGTTAGTTGTTGATATTTGTAATGAAGGAAGAAAGGAACCTCCTTTCATTACCATCTTACTGAGGCTGTCTTTTCATAGTCTGAATAGATTTTCTTGCAGATTATATATTCTGGTTAACAATTGTTGGTATATGGTGACATTATTGAGTGTTTTATATTATCTTATCTCCAGGAAATTGCTAAACTCATATTATTAGATTCTTCCAGGTTTTCTACACAGAGAATTGTGGTATGCTCTACAAATCAAACCTTGGACTCCATTCAAATTCAAGTTTTTATTTTTTATCATTTTTAATAAACCTTAAAAAAATAACACATAAAACTTAATTATATTTTAAGTCTAAAAGCAAATATCAAACAAAAAATAGCTGAAGATGTGTTTTTCAAATAGATTATTCTCTCTTTGTATGTGTATTCATAAAGCACTGCTAGAATACATGAATCATTGTAATTATACTAGAAGGAAAAGCTGCAAATATAGAACAGAAAATCCTAGTCATCAATAGTATTAATACTAATTTATAGAATTTCTCATTTTTTAATAAAATAAAGATACAATACTTAAGTTTCTAAAAGCAGTATCCTTTTCCATTTTTAAAACAATTCACTATAGCACCTTGGTCATGGTACAGTATAGAAGTTATTTATTATAGCTGCTTGTATGTATAGTATACAAGCAATATATATAGTGGATATACTGTACATACTTATATATGTCTATAATCATACATGTGTATATATATACACACATATAATGCAGTTGTATTATGCTTTTCTTGAGGAAGTATCTCCTTTCTTTTCTTGAGAACAGTATCTCCTTTTTTTAGTTTTGATATTGTAGATATTTAAAACATGTTTATTATCTGTTATTTTCCAAATGAATCCATCCCACGCTGTAGTAGATGATACTTTGGATCACTCTTGCTATCACTTGAAGAACACTTTATTTCAGTCACTGTTCCAAATACATACATGCTTTTCCATGCTCAAAACAACTTGTCAGAGTACTATTGTATTCTCTTTGTAAAACAACAACTACAACTTCATTTTGAGGATGGTGCTAGGATTTCATAAGACTACCATATAATGACAGCATGACATTAGTAAGGTTTCCATATATTAGGGACAGTGAAATGAGCATTGGGAGAGATTTAGTATTTTTATGTGAATCAGGGAGATGTTGTTATTGCAAACAGAACTCCACTTTAGTTTGAAAATGTGAGCAACGTATGTCTTTTTTTCTGTTATATAATGCTATATTTCTTGCAATTATATTGCCTGTGCATACGGCTAAATTAGTATTATTCTATGAACTGAGAAAAACATATAGAATAAAATTAGTCATTTCCTAAAGTGTTATCAGTAAATGTGTGGATATGGAACTGTCTCAGACTTTAGTCAAAATGAAGCCTTACTATAAAAAGATAAATAAATTGGAAGCATAATAAATTATAAAGTACTATATTTCATGGAAGGCAATCCCCCCCCCAGAAGTTACCTTCTGGAAATTTAATTGAATGTCTCAAGTACAAAGATATATGCAAAGGAAAAGTATAGTAAGTTTTCTTAATATCTGATATCAGATCCAGATGTAAAACAGTTTTAAATTGTAAGCTGGCTTTCAAGTGAACTAGAATAACTGGTATCCAAGCTATGCCTTTGGCTGTTAACTTGAGTAGTATTCAGCATGTAAAAGAATCAATTTTTTTACCTTTAAAATGCAAAAAGTAATACACACCTAAGATGATTGATCTGAAGATTAAATGTAATTGTTCAAAGCATGTAAACATTTTCTGGGGTGGAGTGGTAATAGGGAAATGTTCTCTTAACTTCCTACTGCAAAGGGAAATATAAAATCTGGAAAACAATATGTTTTGACTCTGCAAAGTTGTTTATAGAATCATTGTGAAATTATTGTGTAGCAACATAAGAAGATTTTAATCATGATCGGAAGCAAAATCATTTTTTCCCCAAATAAGCAGTGAAAGAACTTTGCAAAATCTAAATGAGTCTTTATGTGGGGATATGATGGTGGAGATGTAGTCAGTGTTATGATAGAATTTTGACTATATAGACATATTAAATTACCATGTTGTGCATCTTAAATTTGCATGACGTTATATGTCAGTGATACCTCAACAAAGAGAAAATAATTTTTTAATTGCTGGAGATTTAATATATTAGATGCAAACTTCCCAGAATTTCTATTGTTTGTTATCAATGTAGGTTGTTCTAATATATTATTATATAATATATAATAATATATGTTCACAAATAAATTTTATAATGGTATCATAAATCTTTCAGATAACTAAAGTTGAGTTTATATTATACAAATAAAAACAAAAATAATGAATATTATTTTAATTAATTAAGTTTACATTATCACTTAACAAAATAATGTGCCTGAGAAATCACACAAAACTCATCAATTCTAACAATATTGACCTAATTGTATCTTAGCAATAAACAGAAATAAACAGCTATATCTGCTGCAAGCATTAATCAGTCATCTACTGATTTAGTTAATATTTATGTAATGAATGCTGCACTACATATACTTGTAGACATGCAGATCTATATCTTTTTCTATATCTACTTACAGCTACTTAGAACTATAGTGAATACTAAATTCTACAAAATCCTAAAATAATATATATTCAGATCATATTTACACAAACTTCAACTAGTCTTTTTTTAGATTTAAGTCGAATATAAATTCAGTTTTTTTTTTAATTTGAATTTTCAGTAAATTATTTACATCCTTACATCAACCAGCAAGAGTGCTTAGACTTTATTATGAGCAAAGCAACGGATAATATCTTGGTATCATATCACATTCTTCCACTTATGTTTTAGTACCCAAGTGGTAAAAATATCTGCTGATGACCACTTTGAGAAAATTTGAGGTGTGCTTATTTTCAATCAATTATGCCACTTATGTATAGCAGCAGTATTTATTTTCAAGGTTTTTTTCTTTTATACAATTAGTGACATTATTATTTATGATGAGGCATTTTACACTTCAGAGTGCATGATAAGTTCTGAGAGTAATAGGGTTCCCGCTTCCAGTGGATTCTAATTCATCATTCCTTAATTGCCTGCTTGGAGCAAAGTCAAACCAATTCCCTTCTTGCCTGACCAAAGCAGCATTCCTTTTGGCCTTGAACACCTGACTCTCACTTCTCTTTATAACAAAACTCATGTCAATTTAAAAAACATTCTCTATAAAAAAGGGTAGGAACTAGAATGTGTTGAAATGATTCTTATTAATGTCATTGTTACCACCATCTTCAGGCTTTGAAGACATAAAATGAAACCTCATAATATCCTCAGACATCTTAAACCCTTTCTGGCAGAATACAAATTAGGATTGAGTTGGTCCTGGGATCATATTAAATAATGAGCAGTAGAATGTTGTACTTAGAAAAATAATTTTTCTGCAATGAAATTCCACAAGTTCCACCTCTGTCACAATTTTGACATAGATCTAGCTAGCATCTCTGATTTTTAATGTATCAAATGAAGCTAGATGTTTTCAGAATGATTATTTTACTTGTGTGTTTTGCTGATAGAGTGCCTGAAAGGGGACTTTGATAATTTAGGAATATTAAAGGATAAAAAAAAAAAGGATAAATTATTCAACAATTTTTCCATGTCTATGCTCAGAAACTTTCACTTTGTTAACCTTCCACTCTTACATTTTTCACTAATGAAAATACTTAATATTTATTTTATTTATTGTTGAGGTTTTTAAACAGCTATCACAAATCACCTATCATTAGATCTTTAAATTCCATTATTATTCCAAAAAAAGTTTTGGAAGTTATCATTTTTTTTTTAAGTAACACAGCGGTGTATTGCATCAAATATCTAACATGACATTAATTGTTTATAAACAAAGATGATACCAGGTAGGTGTTGTTTTCATTGAAGCAAAGAAAATAAATTATTTGATGCAACATTTGCATCTAAACTTGACTCTTAACAGGGATTTCCCCCTCGGTTAATGGATGTTACATATCTTTGACCCTGTCAGTGACATTACAGTTATATCTCTGTTTGTCAATAAATAAAGCTTTAAATTTCATCTAAGTGCTACAGGTTGACTTTTTCCTCTGAATGGCAACAGAATATGCAATCCTAAAATATGTCACTTTGGTATCTAAATTCTTTGTGTGGAAGGAAATAGATTTTCCTAGGAAAATCTAGGAAATCTAGCAGACGCAAGATTTTTTTTTTTTTTTTAGTTCTTTAACTGCCTAAAAAGGCTTAGATTAAAGGAACTGTACCAAGAAGATAGCTAATACTGGAGATCACAATAGCAAGACTTATCTGCATGGCTTGGAAAATGCTAGTTTCTTAAGCATTTGCTTTTTCCATCTTCCTGTTAATCAGTCTCCATTACTTTTGAATTCCCAAACTACTAAACTCTTCTGAGCTCAAGATGATATAAATGTCTCAATTTCCTGCTTGTTTTTGAATGTCTTATCTTTGAATTTTCCAGGTACAACATTTTTTTTTCTTTTGCAATTCATTTTATATCAATTTAATTATTATATTAGACAAGGAAACTAGAAGGGACATCAGAAAAGTCTCTTCTCCTTATATGGTTTCATGATTCTATTTCCCCATGTTCAATGATTTCTATATTTGTTTATAAGTATGAAATGGTGGGTCACTAACCATGAGTAATTATCTATGCCAGTACTTCTCATTACCCCTGACTGTTATTAAGTATGAGTTAGTTCCTTTTTTTTTATTTTTCAAATATTATTTTCCTCCTATATCATTTGTATCATGTTTTGTAGCCAAATAGTTTTCATCTCATTTCTGAAGTTTGAATCCAAAAATTCTGGCTTATCAGTAAAGTAACAAGACACAAAAATCAATATACAAAAAACTCTACTGCATTTTTACATGCAAAAGGTGAGCTAGAAGAGAGAGATCAAGAAAATAATTCAATTTGTAATCACATCAAAAAAATTAAACACTAAGATAAAAATTTAGCAAAGGAGGTACAATACTGTAAGACAATAACTGTAAGACAATATTAAAAGAAATAGAAGAAAAAGCAAAGGGGTAGAAACGTCATCCTTGTTAATGGTTGGAAAAACTGGCATCATTAAAAATAGTCAACTTATAGCAACATATAGATCAGTACAATTCCCATCAATATTTCAATGGCATTCTTCAAAGAAATAGAATGAACTTTATGGAAATTAGTGTGAAGTATCAAATGACACTGAGTAGATAAAGGAATACTGAGAAAAAAGAATGACTTTCACACTCAATCTTCACACTATACTGTAAATCTATATGTGTGACTTATAAATATATGTGATTATATATTTATGTATGTATATATGCATACATAAAGCTGTGATATATTTACATATATAGCTGTAATATATAACAAATATATATAATAAAAATGATATAATATAGCTATAGCTAGAATGAAGGCAGCATAATATTAGAATAAAAATAGACATGAAAAAAATGCAAGAGAATTGAGAACACAGAAATAAACTAACACATTTAAGAGCAATTGTCTTATAGCAGAAGAAACAAGAGCATGTAGTAAAGAAAGTTTCTTCCTTAAATGGTGTCGGGAAAATTGGATAGTCACTTGCAAAGACTGAAACTAGACCACTATCCCACAAAGTAGAGAAAAGCTAATTCAAAATGCATTAAGGACTTGGATGTTAACACGCAAAGCTACAAAATACATAAAAGAAAACATATGCAACATAATCTGTGACATTGGTTTCAGTTATGTCTTTGGGGACTCAATTACAACTGCAAGGGAAACAAGAGGAAAAGGGATTACATCAAAAAACAAACAAACTTCTTCACAATGAAAGAAATTATTATTAAATCAAAAAACATTCTCTCAAGTGAGTGAAATATTTGTATATCATGCATCTAACAAGGACTTAAGATCCAATGTTTACAAAGAACCCTACCATAACAAAAAATAAGGAGTCAAATTAGGGAGAAGATTTGAACAGAAACTTCTCCAAAGAAGATATAAAAATGGCCAACAAACACATTTTTAAAAACGCTCACATCAGATGTTATTAGGGAAATGTGGATGATAATCACAATGATGCATTGCTTAACATTGACAATCACAGAGAAACAGAAAAAAGAGAGTGTGTGGAGATAAAACATTCATATATTTGTATATGGAAATGTAAACTGGTTAATTACTATAGAAGCAGTATGGGGACTAATTACTATGGAAGCAGTATGGAAATTTCTTAATACATTAAGTATATTTGGAGTACATAATCTAACAGTCCACTCTTAGTTACCTATCCAAAGACAACCAAAACACCAATTTAAAGAAACGTGCATGCTTATATTTATGCTGCTCAACATTATAGTTTTCTATATGGTTGACTCTTGAAAAGTATTTCTAATTATTAGTGGAATTTTTAATTATTAGTGGAATATTTTACTACCATTTCACAATGATCCTAAGATCAATCGCTCAATATTTTATTCCATAAATAGTTATGAATACTTATTTTATAATTCTTAAATGACAAAGAAAATATTTATCGTGATGGCCATGCAATAATAAAATATAATCAAATTTTAAACTTTTAATGTCTTTATATAAACTATACAAGTAGCTTTGAAGCTGCTCTGTGATACCGTGATGGCTAGATGTTCTGGGTTACATTTGGCTTCTTAAGTAATCTAGTTTCCTGATACTTTCCAGATTTAGAGCATTCCTATGAATTCCAAACAAACTAACAAAAAATAGCAGAGAAAAATACCAATTAAATTATTATTTTTTTTGTAACAATGATTTTGTAACAATACTTCTAAGGTGTCCCTAGGATCCATCAGATTATTCCAAAGCGTACTGGTTTGGATAGGAAAAAATCAAGTAGCATTCTTGTATGTCTTTTTCCTTGATTAGAGAATAATTTAAATTAAGCATAATTTAATTTTGGGGAAAATGCAAGAGTTAAAGAACTGTAAAAAATTTTCAGTTTTTCTAACTTCAAATGTAGTTTTTATCCTTAATCAGTAATTATGACTGTCCTTTTAAACTGCTTGCAATTTTCTTCCATAATATATGCCCTCACTGGATAGCTTTGTGACTGCATACAGTTAACTATTTTACCAAGAAATAATACTACAACTGAAATCATGTGTGTAAATACACATAAAATCCTTCCATTTTAAAATCTATTTACCCTTCATCAACACTACCATTTATATTTTCACAATCACTGTTCAGCGCTGAATTATTTTTCATCTAGCATTTTATTTTCATTTATGAAAATAATTGGGGGAAATGATCTTGTACTGATACATTTTATATTTCACATGTTTTTTATACTTTATATTTCTTGGTTATATTTTCAAAACCCCATTGTGTGACTGGATGCACAAACACAAGATAATACCTGTGGAATATTTTGAAAAGTCCATCACTTTACAGTTCCAGAGATATCTAAAAGATACTGTTGTCTTATCTAGGTGGTGGAACAGTAAACTTAACCTTGCTTATTATCCTTTACCCTGCCCCCTTTATAGTCCACTCATGTAGTTAAATAAATATTTTCTGCCAGAGAGATATGTTGTAAATTAGGTTCTGGGATGGCTGCTAAGATTTACCTAAATTAACACATGTACCAGTAGAATATTTAAAAGATAAGGACAAAAGTTTGCTTGTAAGGATTTTAATGTTTGTATGTGAGCTGTGTAGGCAAGAGTAAGAAATAGAGAAGAAATGTGGAGTAAAAATAATATACTACACTTGGAAAATGCTTGTTTTGCCTTATTTACAAAGATAAATCTATGAAAAGGCATTTGGCTGATTTAGTTGGTTGGGGAATTCATTTGTTCCCAGAGAAGTTACATTAGGATCCCATCCAGTTCCTCATAATGTATCCAGATGCAAAAAATTTAATTTATGTTTTAAATATAGTAAATGTTCTAGATTAAGGACTGAGTGCCTGCCAAATTTTAAGCTCAGCTGTTATATTTTTGCTTAAGATACAAAAAAAAGTCTTTAACTATGTAAAACAAAGTTGTTTGCTTCCTAATTTTTAAAAATTTGCTGATTTGTATCAAATTTTGAAGAGATTGTGCCAGACTGAGTGGCTATATACTTACGAGGTTGCAGCCAGAGGGATTTGTTTAAAAAATCAATGTTTATGGGATTGAAACTTAACTAAGCAAATTGCTATTTGCATCTAACTTTGCTTTATATAATGTTTTAGAAAACTATTCTTTAATTTGCTGATAGCTTTAATTGTTAATACTGATGAGTTTAGTACAGGAGACAATATGTTTGAGAAAAATTAAGCTAGTTTGTTTTCCAGTTTGTGGCAGTTAAATAAATGACAAATCTTTTTTAGTGCAGTACATTCAATGTGAACATATATTATAAGATAAAGTTTCTATGTCATGGGTGCTATTAATATAGATGCTTTGATTGTACTTGTTTCTTAAATGTCTTCATAGAAATATGGATTTCAAGGCCTAAACATTGAATGTTTGCTTTTTTGTTTCTTTAATTATACTGGGAATAGGTTAAAATTAGTGAACATTTAAAATGTTCCTGACTTATTAAGATAAAAGATGGCTTAGTTTTATGCATCCCAAAGCTCCTTAGATGCATGAGAAACAAATGGAGACAAAAATAGAGAAGTAACTATAAAGAGAACTGTTTTAAAGAAAACAAGGCAAATTAGGAGAGTCTTTAGAAAATTCTAGAAAATCAACAATAATATATTATTCAAATGACCTGGCAAATCAGATTTAAAAAAAAAAAGATAATGACCCCAGTGATGTTTACTTTATAAGAAATAAAATTTTAAGAGCAACATGTGAGTCAGTTTTCAGGGAAGTGAGAAATCTCTTGCATAACATTATGATTTTTATTTGAAGGTCTATGCTCTTGAAACATCCTTGATGTTGAGATGGACCTTAAAGATATAGGGATTCATACAACATCAAAGATGCTCCAATAGGATTATTCACAAGGATTATTTTTTTCACCCTCAGAATTATTGTCTAATCTTTCATGGCAAGAGCTTTTTCTGGTCAGAGCACATTGTTGAAGCCAGAAACTCCTGACTCAGAAAAACTAACAATGGCATTACTTTGTATATGTTGCTTGGGCAATGAAAGTGATATTTTTAAATGATATCAGAAACAGTAAGAGTGATGAAGGGATCTTTTCTACAATAGGTTCACAGAGCAGGAGGTGGCAAGTGCTTGAATTTTGTAGCAGTAGGCAGCTGAATTAAAAAAAAAATGTTCAGGAAGCCATGTAAAATCTTCCATGAAATTAGAGCAGCTGTTAATTTATTTTGTGGTGGAGAGTTAAGACTGTTTGGCTTAAAAGTACAATGTGTCTAATTCTAAATGTCTTGAATGTTTTCCCAAGGAATTTGGGTTCCTTTATTAATTAGTTAAAGTAAAATCATCAAAATATTTCAAAGGAATGTAGTGATAAATGTACATTTTATGAATGATTAATAAATTACTGGTGAGATTAGATAAACAATGGAAAAGAAGAGAGATTTGAGATTGTAAGATTTTTGGCTCAAAAGAATGTTTTGTAGTGAAATTATATGACATTAACTCATAAAAGAATATATAAAAAACCAACCAGGAAACTGATTTGTATGTGTGCAAGAAACTATAATTCAAGGAAGAAATGTGGTCAATTTGAAACATGCAGAATTTACATTACATGCATTATAGGAATTTAAGACATATATAGAAATGCCCACAAGATATATATGAAGAAAGGTATTAAATACTGAATTCTTACCATACAAGGTCAAGTTGAAATTCACAATAAGAAGTACTACTGACTCACAAAAAATAAGACAAATTTTTATTTTTTAAAAATTTCGATAATAAAGATTAACAATAATAGTTTGATATTTCATAAGTGATGATGCAAATGTTTCCTTTAGACTAAGTGTACATTATATGTAAAAAAATCCCTAAAATTTCATATATTAGAATTGATATTATCTTTAGTCATCTCTATGGAGATGAGTAGTGCTTTGGATATTAATGTTTCACTTTATAGTTCTTTCTATAGATTGAATATACATCACAATTATGTCTGACTTCTTACTTTATAGTTAACATTATATTTATTTTCTTCCATAATTCATGTTGGAATATTCTGGTTAGGAAGACCAAGATTGAAGAACTATTGTCAGAATCAAAAACAATTTCATCTGAAGGATGCCTTTATGTCTATGTTTTTATTTTTAAAGTCAAACCGCAGCAAATGTTAACTTCTTAACATTCTATATTTCTGTATTTTTTAAGCTCTGTATTCTGTCTAATATTATTAACTGAAGATTAACTCTTCTTGCATAGTATGCATAGGTTTAGAGTAAGGGTTAAGAAGCAAATTATGATTACAGCAGAACAAAACATTTGTGAACTAAATAACATATGGATATATATATATATATATATATATATATATATGCACACACACACATATATTTTCTCTTTTAAAATGTTTCTATGTGTGAGGTTTAAAAAAATGCACCATGCTTTCCTATATTCTTTCTATCTTTTACAAATATTTATTGTTAAAAACAATCCCCAATAGTAGGAAAATAAACATTTGCCATATTGAAATAAAAAACAAGAAATTTTTGACAGCACTAATATTCAATTTGGTAGGGGAACTACTTAGTTAAACTCCATCAGTTAATTGCTGCCAAAAACTATGCCATCGGCGGACCATGTTGTTTGGTTCTGGGAAAGTCAACTTGAAGGCTTCCAGCTCTCACCAGAAGCCCAAAAGTGCAAACTAAGAAAACAAGGACACTCACTACCCAAGAGCTTGAAGAAATCCCAATCAAAAAGAGTTTTACGGCAAGCCTAGCCTCTTGGAGGCACCAATAGCTAAGGTCCATCAAGCTGAAAGAGGGGAAACAACAATAAAGAAGACAGACAATACAATAGAAACCACACCTGGTCACACATTCACTCTCTGAAAATGAACTGGTCCTCCACAATAACAAATGGAAACAAGATATAACCACCACCGCAGCAAAAGTACAAAGGCAGAACTAACCACAACTAGATAGCCTTCAGCATGCCTAATACCAGAGCAATAGTCACTCAATATGTAGAACAAGTCTGAAAGGAAAAGCTATACCATCATAAACCATGCTCTAACTAAGTAGCTCAAACACACATATATAAAATAATTCAGTAATTTTTGTGACTCATTTGATCTAGTCTGGGTGTGATGGTATAGTTGTGCCAGGTAGTGGTGACTGAGGTATTTCTGCCTGGCCTTATTCTCTGTGAACCATGTGCTTTATATGGCAATGACAAAGATGTACAGCAAGTATTTTATATGGTTGTTTTGTAATCAGCACACTGGTGCTTTCATCCTCATTCCACTGATCAAAGAAACCATGTGGTATTTGCTTTATTAGCTATAGGGCAGGTATTAAAGCCTGGAAGAATGAGTACTGGGGTCAATGATATAATCTACCATACTCCAGACGGTTATTTTAAATAAATATACTTCTTGCTGACCTAAAATGATATATAGACTGAAAAACCTTTAACAAAATTCTCCATTCCTGAGACATCAGCTATCTAACCTAAACTATAGAAAGCCCTCACATATGTTTTTATGTAACTTCATAAATGGCAATATTTTAAAATAGAGTAAAACATTTCTCTAAAGAATAGAAACTATTTTCTTCAACTATGCTTAGCTTTATATGAAAGTGGGGAAAAGGAAAGTAAATCACTCAAACAAGCCTTTTCAATTTATTTTTAAAAATTGAGCTAGCATTATACAGAAAGTTGAAAAAACAATTCTGAATATAGCTCTCTAAATGAGGAGCAAATACCCTGGGCAAATGGAACCAGTGAGTTCAATGAAAGCAGAAAATCTATTAAAAACCTGCTATAGACCACAGCTTGTTATGGGTGTTACAGAAATTTCTTTGGAAAATTTCTTTCCAACTCTTTTTTTTTTAATTTAGTTACTCTGTCAGTGTTTATTGCATACAACTATGTAACACCTAGAATGAAAATTTAGAACAAAGAAAATGCACATTTCCTACTCTATGCACATGGAACATTATATTCTTAAATAGACAGATAATATATAGGTATTAATAAATATAGACATATCTATACATTTAATATAGATAGGTATTAAGAAATATCTAAAGCTACAAACAGGTAATTATTTTTATAAAGGCATGTAATAAGTATAATAAAAATGAAAAATTTCTAAACAAATCAATAATAATGTGTTTATGACTGATTACAAACAGTAAAACTAATAGCTAGGAAATTTTACACTTTCTTTTGAGCATGCTTCTTTTGGAATATTTTGTTTTCACTTCTATACAGATAAGTTATTGTTATATTCTGCCATTCACATTCATTGATAACTTTCTGGATTTTGTGTTGTATATATATCAATATGGCAAGTTTGGTGTTTCCCAAATGTTTCTTCTTATTTGCTTATAAAAAAAAGCACTGCTTCTCCAGTTACTATTTCCATCAATGAAGAAGGCAGTGAAGCTGTAATTGTTTCACTTCCTCTTGGTAGTACAATCCTCTGGAACATTGGAGAAAGTTTGTCCATTTCCCTTTCACACTGCTTGTACAAATACAGCAGACATCTGAAAGCTGAATCTGCCATGAAATTGACTAACCTGTTTCCCTTCTTGGAGATCATGCATGTGGTAATTTCTTTAATATATATCCTTATAATCATGGCAGTTGTGGTGGGAAGACACAACCTTGTTAAGGTTTGCACCTTAACAAACCTTTATACTTTGCAATACAAACACAATTGAAGACTTATTTGAAATGCTGTCTTGAGATCGATGTTAGAAGTTATTTCCAATTATAATGCAGATGGTTAATAAATATATAAAAATGCATATATAACCAAAATGAGCGGTGCTCAAGAATCATAACTACCAGAGAGACTGGACCACAGTCATCACCTTGACCAAAAGCTATCAGGTCAGAACGGCACACTGAAATTCTCTGTTTGGTTCTAGGAATTTCTACTTGATTTAATGTACCCCACTTTAAGGAATTCTGTTATTGTTCCCATTTTGATCATTCTCTCCTCAGAAGATCAAAACCCCAATCATGGAGTTCACATCCCTCAGTGTCTGTGGGAAGAGACTGAACAGATATGCAACATTAGAAAGTATAGTTTATACGGGCATGCAGTGGACTAACAAATATTTGCAAGTTTGGCAGAATATTTTTCACCCAGAAGTGAAGTTGTTTTAGGGAGAGACCAATTCTCTATTCCCTGTAATGCTCTGATAGTTATAGAGTTCTGTAACTACTGATAGCTACAGAAACAATTTCCTTAGTTCAGGTTCAGTTTGCATAGGACCCTTCAGACAAGTACAACAGTCAAAAGTTGGAGTGTGTGTGTGTGTGAGAGAGAGAGAGAGAGAGACAGAGAGACAGAGAGAGACAGAGAGACAGATAAAGAGACAGAAAGAGAGACGGAGAGACAGAGAGGAGAGAACAAGAGAAGTAAACTTGGTGTTTGAAATTTTATAATGAAGTGGATGAAAAGATTTGTATTAGTATAATTCTGTCTTTTCAATTGCAATTCCCATTCTCAGTAACCCTAATAAATAAAAATATAAATTTCTCCTTTATAACTTTTCTGTATGGTGTGGATACATTCATATTAATTGTGCATGCTGCAGCATTTAACAAAATACCTACCATATAATAAGTAATTAATATATATTTTTGACACATTGAAAGGTGAATGAATGAATCATTTCAAAAAATTACAATAACTTTTTTCCTCCAAACTTATCACAGACATTCTGGTATTGTGCTTTAATTTATATTTATTTGTTTATAAAACTATATTCCTCATTATACCATTATATCACTAGTTCTTTAGGATAAGCATTTTGTACATTTTACTTGCAGTTATAGCCTTCAGAATTATATATGCTTGATTAACATTTTTGAATGTATGTGCATATATGTCCTATGAAACAAAATATTAGATTTTTATATTCAGATTTTTTAATTCAACACCTTAAAATATGTACTTTTCATATTTTAACAGAATCTTAGTAATCACATATTTACCCAGCAAGAAGTGGTTGTTATAAAAATATTCGTTAGCCATTTTCTGTATTTTGAAGAGAATTTTCTAACTTGTTTGTTTTAATTGCATAGATTTGAAGTCCAGCAATATAATGGGAATTTTATTGGTTAGATTACTGTTGGATTTATTCAATTTTATTTTACGTAATTGTGGTATAAAGTGTTTCAATTAGCACACTGGCAGCAATAAAATCCTTTGTCAATACATTTTAGCAGTATTCTAAGCATGAATACACTTTAGTAGGGGCACAAATCATTAGTAATGAAGTGGTCCTTTGACAGATTAAAAAAAATCTAACTAAGCAGAATGAAATAACATGCATTTTGCTTATCAAGTAGAGATAGGAGACAGGTTGCACTGTCAAACAGGCTACAGATTATTAAAGTCAGTAGTTACCCAGTCTTTTTCTGTGCATAAATGTTTGAATTATGTGATAAAATAATTCTTTTCTCTTTTTTAAATTAAAGAACACTTCTGTTGCCTTTTAAGTCATCACCAGAAAGAGTACAGACATTTATAATACACATACACACACACACACACACACACACACACACGTGGTTTGGGCTTTCAGTTTATAAAATGAGATGAAAACGCTACAAAAATTCAATGGCTGAAGAAATTTACGGAAGGTATCATAGCTTACATTGATACAAATATACCTTGTATAAATGTCCAGACTTAGAGTTATTAATATTAAACAGAAAATACTGTCTTGATTATTGGTTATAGAAATGTATGTTTCGTTTCACCAAGAAGAGGCTTACAAAATTATCTCATTGCTTCTGGCTTGTTTCATCACTTCCTATAGAAAAACAGATACCCAGACTGTTCCTGATAAGTATCAGTTGAAGACATCTAAGAATCAATAACAGACTTTGTAATGCTGCACTAAAACAGAGTTAATCTTAAGATAAACTCCTCTTCATTACATAAGGACTGTTCTCATGAATAATGATAAAAATGAATGCATGCCAATCTCATTGTAGAATCTAAAATATTTCTTATCAAATTTTTCTTCCACAAAAACTTTGGATTATGTATCTTTAAAAAGACAGTGTTTCACATTTACTTACACAGAGTAAGTGTCAGTAAGTTTTTTTTTATTATATATTTCTTACATTGTATACCCCAAGTTTCTCCCACCATCATGTCACTGTGAATTTATTCACTTGTGCTCATTCCAGCCTTGAATTTGCCCTTTCTCTCTTTCCCTTGCTGTGTGTTTCAGTTCAGGCATAAGTTTATTAATTTTAGCTTTCCCTTGTCTTTGTTTTCTCTATATCGAACATATAAGTGAGACCATCCGGTACGTGTCTTTTCCCTTTTGGCTAATTTCAGCTAAAATAACACAGAGTGCTTTAAATAAATGAACAACACAGTGCAGAGAAGTAGAAGTTCTAATATAGGAAACACCATAGTTAGAAAATTACTTCAGTGTTATTTCAATTTTAAACTTGATATTGGAGTACTTGAAAATTGTCTACTGAGTATGCTGGGCTCAGTAGCTTTGTGGAAAGCTACAAGCTTATTTAAAAAGAAATGTTTTTAGCAATTACATTTCAAATAATTTAAAGTTGAATTTAACAGAACCTGTAGGTGAATTATTATGAAATCTGGATTACTATTAGTAAATGATTTTTCACTTTATTGAGGAAGAATGCAAAATCTTCTTCCTTCCTTTTTGTATTTACTTAGAATAATCCTTCCTTAATTTCCATTCACCTACAGAAGTAAATGCATACTCATTTTTTTCTGCCCTTGTAAATAGTAGATTTGAGATACAGATCTCTATTATAAACTCTATAAAGTTAAAAATAAATGAAAACTTTCATTTCTGACATCATTACTACTTGCATTAACAGTACATTGTTTAAAGGAGCCAAGGACAGAACGATAGAGCAACGCAGGGTTGATGTGAACATGGTTAATTAAACTTTACTATACCTATACCTTAGTCCTCCAAATGCCCTATTTTCCATTAATTAAAATCAACTTTAATTAGTTTTCTGAGATTTGAGAACTTTAAACAATTACATATATATGTATAATGTTTGTGTGTGTATATATATATATATATATATATATATATATATATATATATGTACTTGAACCGGGCAAAGACTAAGAGGAAATTGATATATAAGCTATGCAATAACACCATAAAGAGTCACATTGCCACTTGCCAGTCTGCTAGTTGTGAGATAAATCACACTACCTTCACAAGTCTAGGAATATGACATGAGTATAATGATGCTATTAGAATGTATAAAGATTAAATGAAGTAAAGCAGGTAAAATACTTAATATGGTGACTGGCACATGTCATGCACTGAACAAACTAAGCTATTAATATTTTTTTAACTGCTTCTTGATTTTTGAGAATACTGACAGATCATTTTATACTTTGAAAACTAGTGTTAAAAAAAGCCTCAAATTATAAAAACTGTAGCTTTGAATGAAGATGATAAATACTTTAAATATATTCCATCACTCTGAGTTTCATTAAACACACAAAATTTTTAAAAGTTAAAATAACTCAACTTCATAATCAAAAGGAAATGTTCAAAAATCATCAGAATTTAAACATCTGATCTGGAAGCATATTGACATACTGGGGAAAGTGGGATAAAATTAAAAACAGAGAACTCAAAATGAGGAAGGACATAGATTCGGTGAAAGGAAATACTGAACCTTAAAATGATCTTGAATTAGAGAACTACAATGCAGAAATGTGAACAAGATATTCCTTGATAGTGAATTCCTTGAAAGTCCTTTGTGTTTCACACCCAACTTAAGATGGCAGATGAATTGAAACCGGGACCCTAATATGGGTAATATTAATGAAGCCAGAACCTCAATATGGGCAGTATTAAAATATAGGCATTAAGCTGTGTCTGAAAAACAAAGGCCTAAGGGTATTTTTTACTTTGTTGCAGACCCTAGGGTGGGAAAGAGAAAATGTATCACCTAGAGGGTGTGTAGAGGGAAATTGGAGCCTTTGACTTTGAGAAGAAAAAGAAAAAAAGGGGGAAGGGAGGGGATGAGATGAGAGAGAAATTTTTGGGGAGAAGAGAGGCGTAAGAATGGCAAGCGGGTAAAGAGTACCCTGGATCACATACTGGGCAGAAGCCCCCTGGAAGAGTGAGCTGGTGATGGTTAGGAGCCATGCTGGCTGGCAGAAGAGTGGCCGGTGTGGGGAGTGTGGCACCGCAGCAAGGCATAGTAAACTGGTATCTGGAGATGGCCAGAGATTTGGAAAGCTGATTTTGGACCAGCGTTTTGTTGAAAAAGTTGAAAAACTTTGGAGAAGCGGAGCAGCACAGAACACTGAAGAGAGTGAAAGTGGGTAAAAAGAGACTTTCTGACTTTACTTAACTGTTTACCCCTATCTGCTTGCTTCTTTCTCCAAAGCATGCTACACACTCTTCATTAGCATTTTCACTGATCACCTTTACCATTGATATGCAAACATCAGCTACCAAGCTTCTCTCTACTTTCAGTTCCAAAAACTGCAGAAAAGAAAAACTTTAAAACACAGTTTAAACTTTCCACTCGTGGGTTCTTACCACCATCCCCAGCCTTTTCAACCAAAATACCAAACCAATGTAAGACTATCAGTGCAGTGCAGACTAATTTATTTCTAACAAAGTGATTTTTAGTTATCCTAATAATTATAAAAGAAACATGTAAGACTCAGAATACTTCAACATTGTCCAAACCCTTTCTCAGTATTGTCCAAAGTCCTTTTCCAGATTGCCCCAAAATCCTCAGTCTCTCAGTCCTAATCGTCTCACCAGTGTCCAGACAGAGTCCATCTCCAGACGCTTGAAGACATGTTCCTTTGAATGTTCCTCGTTGTCTTCCACGTTGTCTTCTCCTTGTCACCTTCAGGTAGCAGGAACTCCATGGTGCCAAACCAGCAAAGTTCACTTTCTTCTCAGGCCTAACTTTTGCACGGCCTCTCGCAGACACAAGCTAAACTCAGCAAAACAAACACCAACACGGAGTTCAAATCTGCAAACTCCTTAACCGCATTCAGCACACATGCTGCCAGCCTGGGTCAGCCGAGTGTTCCAGGCCCTCGGTGGCCAACATGGCCAAGCTCACATGACTCACATCTTTACAAGATGGCCGATTCCCATCTCCTCTCCATTTTGGAATCCCAATCCAATCGCCTAGAATCGAATCGAATCCTTCTCTTTGTTTGCACACCCTTTATATACCCTGATTTCCCGTCTTCCAGGAAATCTGTTACACTTCTTTCTTCCCCCTGCATCCCCCTGAAGGGAAATTCCAGCTAAGGTCACTCTCCCATTTTAACATTACCTGTTCTTGAAACCTGCAATCTTAAACAGGAGACAGTGGGGGGGGGGGGGGGGGCACACCCTATCAAGAGAAGAAGCAAAGAGAAGATGCTGGAGAAAGACTGAACTTTACAGTGTCTGCCTCTCAGGTTTGGAGGGGCAAAGGGCCACCATCATGGATGGACATGTGTGTTGGATACTTTGGGACTAAAAATGGTGATTGGGGTAAGATAATTGGCCTCGAGTGGTTTTAAGGACTTATTGTTTTCCTTGTTAAATCCCTTGCAAATAAAACCTTGTTGTTAAACGGCATTTTGATTGGCAACTGCTCCATGCGGATGGTACGAACTTAAGGGAGCCTGGATGGCAAAAATCGCATTTTAGTGCTGCCCTGTGGCTTGTTAGTTGTAGGTGTACGCTCTATTTTGACCCAATTTCATAAGGAGGAAACAAAGGCCAGAGACAGATTATTTTACTCTCCGTCATTGATAGCCTCTAGCTAGAGAACCTGTAAGACAAAAAGTTGCATGACACCTTGAGACAATTCACACCCCCTGCTTTGCACAATGTTCTAAGAACAATCCAACCAACAGCTCCCTTACTTTCAACCTAAGGAGATATATGTGACTAACAGAGTGAAACTAGGAAGGAAGAGGTTTTGAGCCTAAGCATACTATGAATAGGTGAGGAAAAAACAAACATTGGAGATTGGGAAAGTATTGAGAGAATTTTGTGATACTTGCAAATAAATATACAATACATTCCAATGAGATGGCAGTGTTGTATGTTAGGATAAGCTTTATTTCACCCTCATTCTTAAATTAGAGCTTAGCTGTGTATTGAAGTTATTTTAACTTCATAATTTGGAAGATAATAATGTGCTTTCATTTGACCTTTGAGTATTATGTAACAAAAAGTCTGCCAGAATTCTAATTGTTCCTAACTTATTTTTATGTCATAAAATCACATTTCTAACTTTAAGATTTAGTATTCTTTGATTTTAATGCCTGGTATCTAGGTGAGATGAAGTGTAATTTTCTTTTGGTCTTGTCTCAGTTTTTTGGTTTTTTGTTTGTTTTGAAAACTGTATTTTCCTACTTGTTTTCTTATTTCCTTTAAAAAAATCCTTATGGGGTGGAACTTTTCCCTATCTCCCAGGTCTACTGTCATCTCTTCTTTATTTTCTCTCTCAATCTTACTTCGGGAACATTTCTTTATATCTGTCTTCTAGCTCACTATTTTTATTATCAACAAAGTTGACCTGACAACCTAATCTACTTCCCATACCATGATTTTGTTGTACACAGATGGCATATCAATGTCCTCAGTTTTATAGTATAACTTTTTACCTCATAATTTGTCTTATCTCATTGAGAGTTTCAGGCTCATATACTATTAAATCTCTTCAGATTGTTCTGTTTCCTAGCAATTGGTGTATAGATATTCTTACATGTCCAGGAATATCACTGGGTTTTTAATTCTTCTGAAAGAGTAATTTTGTTTTCGTCTCAGCAAAGCCTGACAATTTTCATCTGTTCTATGCCAATTTTTTATTTTAAATTCTTAGCTCTCTTTTCTTATACTTTGGGGACAATGTTCTTCAGACTTCTCCTGGTGACTTTCAAAGACATCATGTGAAGGTCTGAGGTTGTCACAAGGCAAAAGAACGCATCTTAATGTAGTTCTTCTACCTTTAGGCAGAAATTCAGCTTTGTGCACCTGACCAAGTAACATATCCCAGTATAGAAAGGTAGGAGACAGAGAAGGGGACCCCATTTTTAATTTGCACAAAAGATTATTATGAAATAGCAACAGTAAATGCTCCTCATTCACCATTGATATTTTTAACAAGCATTAAAAATGTAAGGTCCTTGAACCAGGGAAGCATACATAAATGACTCTTACACCAAGAGTTTTTAACAAGTCTACGATACTAGAGAAAGAAATTTAAGCCTGAACTACCAAGTAGAAAGGAACTTAAGAAATATCTAAGACTCAGGTGATGCAGAGGTGAATCACAAAGAGATGTAATTTACCTTAAGTTTAAAAAAACTGGCTAGCTTAAATGAAAAATAATACTAAGCATGCTTTTATTTGCAGATATAGAATATATTTTCAACTAGTCATTGGATAATTCTTTATCATTTTTTGTGGCTTATTCATTTGTGAAACTTTGATAATATTGATTTTTAATTTACCATATTTGTTGTAAAATGTCATGTCCCATTTTAATGCTTTTTTGCAAATATAAGTGTCCTCTATTTGATATTGGGCTAGTCATCATGAATTAAAGCATGAAATCATAAAATCATGTAGCTTTTGCATATATTTGTGTACTAAATATTATAGTAAAACAAGATTCATTATCATTCATCCTATTTAATTATCTATGCATTGAGAATACTTTATTTTCTCTTCTAAACTTTTAATGACTTCATGGTATCTTATAGGTTTTATATGTTTCAATCACTTGTGTCATTATTCTGCAAGGAATACTCAAACTATCACAGATATTGGCCAAAAGATCTCTTTGTCTTTATATTTCATTGATCTTTGAAAATTTTCTTCTCATCACTAAGATATCTCAGATGCTCCAAGTTCAAACATGCCCTAGACATAAATCTTTTTATTAGGAAAATAGTTATTAAACATCATTTGAGCATCAGGATTGCACACTAAGGTCAGTCTGTTTGCTGAACATTTTAATAAACTAAGAAGAATGTCTAAAGATAGTTGCTATTAATGTATTAATGTAATTTATTATTATTTTTTTTTTCGAGACTTGGTCTCACTATTTTTGCCTGTGGAACCGCAGGCACTCATTGCCCGGGGTACCACAGACTCAAGCAATCCCCAGCCTCAGCTTCCCAGGTAGCTGGGATTACAGGAGCACACCACCACGCCCAGCTATTTTTTTGGAACTAGGTCTCACTACGTGCCCCCGGCGGGACTCGCACTGCGATCCCTAGCCCTGGCCGCTTCATAGGCTGAAGCTTACAGGCACAAGCCACCGTGCCCGGCCAAGATTTAATTTATTATCTTAACATGTTTATCATATCTCTGACTCTATAAATGTATACATTTTTCACTTATATTCAATAAACCAAGATATTAGAATATTTGGGTTCTTAAATCAAATATAGGTTTTTGTGACAATGAAAAATGAATTCCACTCACTTTGTCCTCTAATTCATAACAACTGAACCATGAGTTTCTCCACTCTCAGCAAACAAAGCCGGAAACACTTGCCGGCAAACTACTTTGGCATTTCACGGATATAAAGCTACAAAATGCAACTTGATCTACAGTGACAGATCAGCAGTTGCCTGAAAATGGAATCGGACAAGGAAGTGATGAAAGGAGGAATTGTAAAAGGGCATAAAGAAACTTTAGAGGATGATAAATATATTCCTTGTCTTTGATGGTAGTAATGTTTTCTCAGATGTATACATATGTCAAAATATGTCAAAGCTTTATGTGTATGTAGTTTATTGTACATGAATTATATCTCAGTTAAGCAATAAAAAAGAATAAAAACTAGTATTTTGGGAAATATTTATGTTAATTATGATGTCTTATAAGTAAGATTTCTTAAGGTGCTAGAACTCTGGGTAAAACACCATAAAGAATGGAAGGGAAGAATTGAAAATGCAAACTAAGTTGTGGTGGTAATTAAATTTTAACTTGGATCTGGAAAACAACAGACGGTAAATAGTCTATGCTCACATATGAAAATTGTTTATGAATACCATGGCGGAGATTTAGCAAAGCACTATAGCTCTCCTAAGAATTTTGTATTTCTGCCAGAGGCCCTTATGAAAACTCTAGAGAAGGTTTGGGTAAAATAAATCTAGTGAGAGGAATAAATGAGATGGCATTTCGTTCTTTTCAGTTGCATGATTCTTACTATCCATTTTCTGTGGATCATCGAAAACTGCTGTACATTGAGCAGAGATGAAGCTAGACTCACTTGACAAGACTCCAAAGCAGAAAGAGATAAAAGAATGAAAAGGTGATAGCTAGGGTACTTCACTTATTTTTCCTTGACCAAATCCTATGTTTTAAAAAATAAGGTGGCTATACTGTTTTCTGTATTTCCAAGTCCATGTCTGTCTTTCATCTGTACTTTGTGGATAAGGGATCATCACAGTCTCAGAATCTGCACCTAGTAATTTGTTTTATTTTAGTTTTGTCATTTGAATTCACAGATAAGTTTGACATAAAAATAAGAAAAGACAAAAAACTAAGAATAACAAAAATATAAAATAACAATTTTCTATTATTGGCAATTCAGACATAGAGAACCAGTTATTTCTGTTGTCTCAAAATATCTCTATGATATATAAACTTTGGAAGAAAGAGATACATGACAAAATATTAAACTATTAGAAGAGGTTATTTTTATTATTTTATTACCTAGAACAAGAGGTCTTCTAATATATAATAAGTTGTCATTTGTCTATATCAAGTACAGAATAGAAAATGGACTTTAGGAAAAAAAACATTTTAATAAAGAGTATATACTGGAACAAAGACAATTTCCTGGTTTGAAATATTATCATCTTATGAAATCTACTCCTGACATGGAATAGTTGGGAATAGAATTTTCTGAACAATTTTCAGTACAGTCTACTCATAAGTATTGTAAAGATAGTTCTTCCTCCGTTAATTATGTGGAAGCCAGTAAAAATATGAAAAACAAATCAGTCATACTAAGAATTCATTTTATGACATTTTCTGCTTTTCATAAAAGCAGGATTTATAGATGAGTTAGAGAGTCTCAAGATATGTCTATATGAATTTTCTTTTGAGGCACTCTAGAATGTAATATAAACTATCGCAGTACTTTCATTGTATATACCTCATAAAAGTTCTCTATATTTTCATTATTGCTTAATAGTGACCTATAGATAACATTTGTGTTCCCTTTCCCAAACGATTTTTACTATGTCTTTACTAATTTTAACTGATTTTGTTTGTTTGTTTGTTTGTTTGTTTTTCAGGCTAGGTCTCGCTATTTTTGCCTGTGGAACCGCAGCCTCACATTGCTTAGAGTACCACTGACTCAAGCAATCCCCAGCCTCAGCTTCCCAGGTAGCTGGGATTACAGGAGTGTGTCACCATGCCCAGCTGTTTTTTGTGGACTAGGTCTCACTACATGCCCCCAGTGGGACTTGAACTGTGATTCCCTGGCCCCGGCCGCCGTTTCCTAGGCTGCCACTTACAGGCATGTGCCACCATGCCCGGTGTTTAATTTTAATTCTTGTAAGATTTTCCTTTACATCTTTCAAGAAATTTCTGTATTTATTTTGGTATTCAACTCTCATTATTTTGTTCAACCACTTTCAACAGAATTTTTAATTACATAATTGGATTTTAAGATATTTATGTTATTCCAATATTTCAAAAAAAAATTAACTTAAAAAAAAAAAACTTGCAGAATAATACATCAAAGAGCCATATATCCATCACCTAAACTACAAGTGGTTAATAGTGTGCTAGGAACTACCTAAAGTAACTGGCAGGTATAAGTCCTTCTCTTAGAAAAAGAGCATATGGGACAAATATATTTTCATCTTTTTTTTAAATTGTGTTTTATCAGAACATGCTGGGCTCAAAGCAACTATCAAATTGGAAATATTCAACACTGATAAAATATTATCTAGTGTAATAATACATATAAAACATTTCATAAATGTCTTCATAGGGACTTTATAACTTGTTTCTTTCTAATCTAAGAACTAAGACCATCCTGGAATTGTGTTCATTTAAGTCATCTTTCATTTGGGATTGTTTCTTCATCTTTCTTGATTTGTTTAACATTTTTAAGAGAACTAACCATATGTTTCAGATAATCTGCCTCAGTTCATGTTTGCATAGTTATTTAATCAGACCTAAATTTAGTTCAAACATTTTTGACAATACCACAGAAGTGACGTGTCCTTTACAGAAGATCAGATCACCTTACTTCCTTTTACTCCTATTTTGTCCTTACTTTCTTGATTAGTGTAGTTTGCACCACTTTGGCCCTGTATAAAGGCACTTCTCCTTTGTATTTGATATTTAATCTATGGGGAACTACTTTGAGATTGTAAAATTTAGCCGTTTTCAGCTTAGTGATTTTAGCACTCATTGCCTCAATCAATTATAACCATGGGTATAGTTTTCTTTTAATATTTATGTACTTTTACCTTTTCACAAAATTCTCCTTAAATAAACTGTTACCAAGATTTAAACTTCTGGTCTCTTGCAAAGTCTCTTTCACCTTCCTTTTGATTTTCTAACTCTCAAAGATGGCAGCAATCTTTCCTCATTGCTCTCTCTTTCCAAAACTGATTTCTAACTGCATTCCACTGTCAGTGGTAACTACATCCTCCTGTCTGTACTCAGTTGCTGCATAAACTGTTCCAGCATAAGGTTCAGAGTTAACAGTACAGACTTCAGCTGTTATTTGCAGGTTCAATAAATTTTGCAGTGTTTTGTTCATATTGTAGGTCTGAGACAGGGCTGGTTTGTTTTTTTCTATTTATTATCTGAAAAGGAATGTCTGCAGTTTTCTTGCTGGAACTTGAAAGTTCCTTTCATCCGCAATGTAAAATAACCAAGTATAATGTAAAACATCCTAAATGAGGTGTCTTAACTGGGGACTTGAATATGAGTATGTGAATGGATTTGGAAACGCTTTCCTGGGAAGAGAGAGATGGAGGTAAGTGGTTGAGAGTCTTTGAGAGAGGCAGACATAAATTAGGAAAAATACATATAGAAAAGTTGAAAAACAACATGACAGAAAAAAAAGAATCTTAGAGCTAATAATAGAGAAATAAAAACTAGAGAGAGATAAAGAAACAGGCAGAGTGATTAAGAGTGATAAACAAATGATGAGCAAGAAATAGAAAGGATGTGGAAGAAATATATTATTGTTCTTTTTACTTTTGTTAGATAAAAATTTACTAAATATATGAATACTTTGAGCAATAATTTGACAAAAGTATTACCTAAACAATGATAATTGTTTCTATAGAATCCAGATTTCTTCTTTTTAGAAGTCAGCTTAACACTGAATATCTTTATTTGTTACATCCAGGTTTAAAATAAGTTGATGAATGTGAGTAGACAAAGGGGAAAGATTATGCCAACTAGTTTATACTAATACATTGACAAAGGACTGTAATAGACAGGAAAAAAGACATATCCTTAGTTTGATTTCAAGGTGTTTCCCAATTGCTATATAAAACTAAAAGTGCAGTTTATTGCCAACATAGAGAATTTTAGAGCTTCTCAAGAGGGGCATTTAGGTTTCACTGGTCTTTACTCACCCTTACACTCCCACACTTAAGGAATTTTTCTGAATATATTAAATTTAATGTTTTATCCAATGCATAGAATTTGACTTATCTAACTGGTTCAATGACATAAAAATATTAAGAATGTGGGAATAGATGCTTTTCTCTCAAAATCTTCTGCAATAAATGAACTGTGGCAATCAAGTTTCCAAATTCTGTTAAGCATAAAATATGGTTTGACTATTTTAACCTAGGCAATACTTTTAGGTTTTTGCACTTTACAATAGTGAGATACTATCAAAATTGCCCAGTATAACAGTTCAGTTAAATTGCCATGTAGAAAATACATTTAATATCTCTGATGAAATGCACCTCTATTCAACCAAATGGCCTTCTTTCTATTTTCAAACATCTTAGTTTTTACAATGAACTTCTAAATATATCCCCTTACTTCTGAATTGTTAGTGCATTAAGTGAACATTTTGTTTCCCATTCTACAGATAAATATACACATAAACCACATTTTATTTAAGATACAACTGGAGCATGAAACATGGTGAAATGAAAACTATTTAATAATGCAATTTCAGAAGGTCAGCTTTCTATTTTAATTTCTCAGAATATATAAATTCTCAATATTCCTAGTATTTAGTGAAGACTATGTTGAATACTGTGAATAAATTAATGAATGATCTTGTTAATACATCACACTAAAACATCAATTGTATCTCATACAAACCCTGAAATGAAAGTTCATATAATGCTCAACAACTCTCTAGCTCTGACTCTCAAGGCGATTTTAATTGCTGCTAATAGAATTTCTTGCTTGGTTTCTCTGCTTCTAGTTTCTCTTTAGTCTAAAATATTCTTTACACTTTTGCAAGTTAAATGCATTTTTGGCAATTAAACTCTGATCTACATCTAGGAACAGTTTTGATATTCATAGTGAATATCAAATACCTCTCCAATTGGACATCAAGAATTATGGAGGGCATAGACATCAGACATGTCATTCTGAGACCCTCATAAAGCAATACTAAACAAAGAAAATTTCACTAAAATCTTACAATCTTTGCCTTGCAACCAGGGCACAAGCAGCTGCTACTTCTTTCCCAATGACACCCTTATTCTACCTGCTATCTGATAAAGATTTATTGAGATACCAAATGATAGAATAGCAGTCCTTGCAGATCGCATGCAATCTAGAGGAAATTGTACTTCCATAAATGGAACTTGCATAAACTTCTGTTTCTCCCCAAAATGCCAACCAAAGTCCAACTGTATTACAGAGTGTTCTTAAAAACTTTTACTGAGATGACCTTCATTCCCCATAGTAAGTGTCCTTTCTTCCCCCATTGCACCAAGTAGTAAACCTAACATAGCTACTACACTTGTATTGATTCTGTTTTTTTACTAGAGGTCATTGATATACCTTAGTCTTTTGGCTAAACAAGTTCATCCAGTTCTTTAAACATGACTAGCATAAATCAGTTTCCTCCTAATTGACTAGCACATCTGCTGCCACTTTCCTCTACAAGTTCCTTGTTCTTCCAATCAACTTATTTCACAAATGTCCTATGTTTAATATTCATTATATATATATATATATTTAGAAGAATAAAAGGAGGTAAAGAGAGTGAGTAAGCACTCACATTTTTCATGCAGTCTTTTTGAAAGAGTAGAAGACTGGGAGTGAATGTTTTCATTTCCTTAGCATCTCTCTTTTTTCTTTTTCATAATTGATTTAAGCAAAGTCAAGAAGAAAATCTTGCTACATTTGTCTATCCTTTATGTGAAACTCTCATGAACTAAGGGTCTATGTAGATAATAATATTATCCTATCAGATAGCCACAGAATATGAAGGTTCTGAAAGTACACATAGACATCAATACTTTTCACAGTTCCCCAGGTAATTTCACTGCCAGCCAGGATTGAGAACCACTCTTACCTATAATGAGAAGCAAGAGAGTAATAAAGAGACTATTCAGTTTAATTATTGCTTCTGGCAGGGGGAGAGAGAGGACTGCTTTCAAAAAGGAATAATTAAGATGCTTTAGGCACTTTGGTAATGTTTAATTGCTAAAGGTGGACAATGATGGGTTAGATATTATTAATCTTACTGTTACAATGTCTTGATTGTGCTTTTATATACATTCATGTGTGAATGCTATGGTAATTTTTAAAATAATTCGTAAAATCATAAAACAAAAAGAAGTATCACTGAAATATACAGGTGTCCTTACATGGGAGTTCATCCAGTTTATTCATCTTAATGTTTTGCTGTAACACAGTTTTGACCATTGGCTTACATAATATACTTGCCCACATACTGCAGCTTAATATGTCCAGCAGAGGACTTAGAACCTGCAAACCTAAAGCAGTTAATATCCGACCCTCTCTAGGGATCCCTTAAGAGAGAGTTAAAAAAAATGATTTGAATTTTGGCAGCATTACTTGTAACTGAGTGACTTTAAACAGGTTGCTTATCTCTCTCTCTTCATAAATATTTCTAAAGCCTGCAGAGTAGTGCCTGGTATATGGCAAACTGTATATTATTTGATATTAATATGGCTGAAATTTTGAGTAATAGGACATATAATGTCCTGAGAAATGAGAATCTTCCCCTTGTAAGATTAAGAGATTTGAGAAAATTTGTCACTTTATGCTTTTGATATTCACAAAAGTTGAATAGAAGCTACCTTAGTACTTCTTATGCTACTTTTTAAACTTCATTTATAAAAAAACAAAAAGAAGAACCCTCATGTGCCAAGGATTGTGGTGTTTGCTCCCTAAACTGTTTATTTTTCCACTTTGCCCTTATTCAGATACAGGAGAGATAGTTTCTGTTATGAATTCTGCTGTTTGTAGAGGGCCACAATGAGAAGACGAGATGATTCAATCAATGGAAGTTAAGAGTACAGTGCTGGCTACATGCTCCTGGCCACTGGGTCCAGTCTCTGTGGCCCTCCTTGCTGACATGGGAACAGCACTTGACAATGACACAGTAAATGGAAAGATTTTAACCCTGCCAAGGGACTTTGTGAGTGCTTAATGAGCCATTTCACTTCCTTAATGTCTTACTCTTTGCTCTGTGGCATTAGGTCAGTGGGCAAATTGAGACTGTACTGTCTAGGGGTGCCGCACACCTCTCTGGCAACGGAATGTGGATTTTTTATTTGTTTCTATGTCCTTATTTGGGAAAACATTTTCTATGTGATTTTCCTGGGGACAGTGAACTGCTCTATCAAACAGTAAATAATATCTTATGCTATTGGATTAGCTACCCTTTACTGGGATTTAAACTCTGAAATATTTTCATTTTACAGTTTTTCCTTAAACTCAAACCCTCATTCTGCTTCAGATCCCACAGCTCTGGTATAGTTCATTTGTGACTTTCATATATCAACTATGTACAGATATTAGCAAAAATGAGATTCATTTCTATCTTCTGTTCTACAAGAGTACTAATTTAAAGTTGCACTTGTTTCATGGTTTAATGTTATACGTACAATGGATTGAATTGCCTTCAAATAATTATAAGAAAGAAAAATTTCTTTATGAAAATTTTCATTATTCTTCTCAATAATGAATATTAAATTTAGGTAATATTTTTTCTTAAAGATCTGTAATTATAGAGCTAATCCTTAATTAATACTTTTATAGAAAGACATTTAAATAAATTTATAAATATTGATCTTGTTCTTAATGTTTCAACTTGTGCAGGGTGATGATCACTGAATATAATCTATTTCCTGCTTCAATGAGACTTTTATTTTCAATTTATTATTTAATTATTTTTAAATTAATGTTCCTTTAGATGTCTAATGAAGATTTGATTGAGTTGTTAATTATCCTGAAATCATTCTGATTATATATTTTTCTTGTACTTCTGCAATTGTGTTTTATGTTGGTTTTGACCAAAAATTGATTGTGTTATTTAACTAATGTTCATGATACAACATTTATATTGAGTCCTACATATTATGAATACAGAATAAACAATGGAATTTTTTTCTCTTCAATGTCTTTTTCAGATTTTTTGGTTTTTATTTGCTAGCACTGGGTAAACACTTTCTACAGCTTTGTGGGAAAATATAATTAGCTGCATTAGCTAATGGGAAAAAGCTTGCAGTAGTTATTAAGGAATCAAATATTCTTAGTTGTATTGCTCCCTCTCTTCACCATATGGGTGCCTTGTTTTCTTTGAACTCTATTGGTCAACTGGCTGAAGGAAAGGGGGCTAAGTTTTACTCTTGCCTGGGTCTTATGTAGCAGGCCTCAAAGGAGAAAATGATGCTTCCATTCTCATTCTATATACTAGAACACAGAATTGTGACTAAACCTAGCTGGCAACTACACTTTAGCTATACTCTGGAAGAAATCAGTATGATCAATAGCAAGTGATCTCTACAATATATTTAAGCATCTATTTGAAGTATCCTGTTCAGAGAATTTACATATATTTTTTTTTATCATTTTTTTCTTTTATCCGAGGGAGTACTGACACTAAATAAAACCTAGTGGTTCCTAGGAATTGTTAAGGGGAAAAACTTATTTTGTACATTCTAAGGGTCTAACCATCTACTCACACAAAGACAAAAAACGTAGACTCTTATATTACCAAAAGATAGATTTGATTGGTATAAAGGGCCAAAGAGGATATAATGAGAGCATAGGAGAGTAGAAAGGATTTCAAATAATTGACTCGTCATCAAACACTGAAGATTACC
Organism: Uropsilus gracilis; assembly: GCA_004024945.1. Lineage (NCBI taxonomy): Eukaryota > Metazoa > Chordata > Mammalia > Eulipotyphla > Talpidae > Uropsilus > Uropsilus gracilis. The sequence continues at coordinate 79,433 of PVHY01005251.1, forward strand.
CATCCCCTCATGGACAAATGCCAAATCAAACAGGCTCAGCCCAAAGTAGGGTAATTGAGGCTTCAAAATTTGTCACAAATCTAAGATACCTTCTGGAAGGGAACACAAGAGAACATCTAGATGGGTCCATACATAATCAGAACTATTTCAGGATCAGATCTGGGCAGAAAGAATGATCCAAAATTCTCCAGGAAGACAAGTAATGAGTCTACTGTCTCTGTCAAATGCTAACGTTACCAGGATCATGTGCCAGGCACAGCCTTCCCCTGGACTGCCACCCATTATGTATTTCCCCTTGCCTTCATTTATATGCAATTCTGCCAGAGGGTTCATAGCAGGAAAAGCAAAAGAGCCTCAAAGAGTTCATATAGAAATAACATTCCAGCATTAATACTTGTTGGAACAGAGGTCTTATGTGAGTGGAAAGTGTAAGAAATAAGAAACAGTGAGTTGTGTGGAGAGAAGGTTGACCTTAGTATCAAAACCCTGAGCACCAAGAGGTGAATAAAAAATATAAATTATAAAAGTAAAACTCATTAAACAAATATAAAAGTTAGGAGCAGATATAAGGAAACATGGCTGATGACATCTTTATGAATGAAAGTCATGAATAGGAGAAATAAATTTAATTTAGAATTCAGGAATTCAGGAAAGTAACTTGACTATAGGCTGTGACAGCAAAGTCCTGTATAAAAACAAGTTCATACATATGAAAGACATGTAATCCGGAAAAATAAATTATATATAAAGGACAAAATGAAAGAAGTTAAAAAAATGATCTTCAAATGAGCCCATCTCTTTCTGACTCAAATCCCCATTAAGAATCTTTGTAAATGAGGAACTCATCTAAATAGCACTAATGGCAGCTTCCAGATTGGGGAACTAGAATGCTTCTACTTGCCACATACCAAGTTCCACTAAAGATGAAATCTTTCTTTGGGACCTCAACTTGTGTAATAGTTCATCTAATTGTTGATCAGTATCCCTTAATAACCTAATAGCTTGTAACCAGTAAGAAAATTACATATATTTTTACCAGACAACTAAAAGGTTCATCTACTTCAATAATCATGATCCTTCAAGATATGCCTGCTTACAGGATACAGGACAAGATGCTAGTAACCTAAAGACTGGACAGAATTAGCCACCCTCAAATAGAAACAGGGTGGTCTACAAAAATAACTATATAAAGATAGTGCAAAAAGAAATTACCTACACAAGACTACTGGTACCTTGACCGAGGAGAGAGATCTGCATCTCTTTGCCTTTACTCAGGGAGAAGGTGGAATATTAACCCCAAAGATAGATGATATCACTTAGTGAATGTAGACTAAAGAAATAAGTATTGGAGAGAAATTTTCTAAGGAGAGGTGTGCGTATGTGTATATGTGTGTGTATGTGTGTGTACATGTAAAAGAAATGGAAAAGCTAAAATAATGCCTGGGTTATCAATCCCCAAATAACCTGGACTTTTGTTTCAAGTGTAACAACATTTTTTAAAAAAATTATCTTATAGATAAAAACTTTCTACTTCTCTGCTCTCCTCGTTCTTACAGCTTAATTTTGTGTGTGAGTGTGTGTGTGTGTATGTGTCCCAAGATGTCTGTAAAAGTTTCTTTTATAATAAGAAGACATTGTATGATAAATTTTGAGGGGTGCCTGTGAATTAACATTTAATTTGGAAATTGATGAATCATAATTTAAAAAATAGATGAATGACTCAATGTGACTGCATTACTATTTCCTAAATCATAAATTGTAATGGGAGAACCTCTTTATGTTCTTTCATTAGTGGGATAGAAAGAAAAAACAAAGAGATAAAACTCAAAACACAGAACTAATTTTTTTCATAAAATTCTTAGGAAAAAATCATAAGTCTTTTAAGTTTAATGCAACTCCTAATCAGAAATGAGTAAAAGTTTAAAATCTTATGTACAAATTTTTTTCTAAAGAGAAATTATGTTTACTAAACAGCAAAAATTGTAGAGATTACCTCAGAAAGCTTTAAGTTAACTGAAGATGGATAACTATGGAAGTGTAGTATAGAGAATGATAGCCCCATCTTGAACCCAAACTCCAGAGCACATACTGCCTATGCTAAGCCAAAGAGCTTTCCTTACAGAACATCTGAAATATTCATAGATCCACATTGGAATAAATTTATTGCTGCTATAAGATATATAAAATGTTGATAAACTGCTTTCCTGACCTTGGAGAACTTTGTTGGCATATTAAGAGGCTTTGATACATAGCAAAGTGCAGGCATGCTTCGTGATTTGTTGGCTGCACAGTGCTGGGCTGGACTCTTAAGATGCTTGGAAAACAAGGAGAATCTTTTGAGAAGACAGTGTGTGTAAATGAGTCCTGCTCTCACTGGTAAATGCAGAAAGTAGAAACCTCAGGAGATTTAAATGTTAAATAACTTCATTTAAGCCCTACACAGACCCAAACTTTATGACATATAAATTGTTCTTTCAATAGTCTCTTTGGTTTTCTACTACCTCTTTGCTTTCCTCACTGGTAATACAGCATTTGACCCTTGGTACCTTGGGACCCCAGTAGCTAGGAGAGACTACAGTGTGAAAAGTAAAACCAAGTTGAGTTTTTAATAGCATGAGTGCCAAGTCCTGTTAGCACTACAGAAATGTTCTTGTAATATAATGACTTGAATTATAAGCTGGGGGATGGAAAGTGGGAAATGCTAAAGTGAAGGATGCTTCGGGAACATATATTGCTAAAATATATTTCAGTTTATCTTCCAAAAGCCTCTTTTTAAAACTCAAAGCATTTACTACAAAATGTATAGGAATTACCTTCAAATTGTGTTTGTTCCATTATATGTAACATATAATTTTCAAGTATTTTATCCAAGGAGTAACTTCAAAGAGTCACAAAAGAAAAGAATGCTGCTCACAAAATATTAGATTCACAAAGGTGATGAGAGGATTTTAATTTTTTAATACCATCCAATGTATTAGTAAGAACAGATTTTTCAGTACTTTCCCATTGAAATCTAGCCTATTATACAGACTGTCCCATCCTACCTAAAAAGAAAGTTTTCCTTTTGGAGAGGAAATTAGGAGCACTCAGAAAAATATGTACTGATGGCAAGGAGATGTTGTGGGGAAGAATCAGGGTGTAGGTTGGAGGCATGGAGTGAAAAAAGTCACCACATGTGGAGAACAGATAAGAGGGCTTATTGAAATGCACAGGTGAGAGAAGCAGCAGACAAGACAGAGTATGTGAGTCAAGAAGGATTTGAGGCCCCCTTTTAAAACCTGTTTCTTATGACTGGGAAGTTGGTTTTGGCCAGTTAGTGCTGGAGTGTTTGGTCTTGGACTTTGACCTTTGACAAAGAATGTGTACTGCTTTCTGTATTCCCTGGTCAAAGTGATCAATCTTAAGGTCTGGTTCCCAGAGCAACCTTATCAATTCCCTTTTATCTATTCAGGTAAAAGGTAAGGGCCTGGCAAGGGAGGGTTTTAACCCTATTAAATGATACCCTGACAGGACAATCTCTGTCAGACCTCCTCAGTGGCATCTGATCACACTCACACATCTCCCAGGCTGTTCAGGGGAGCAAAAGTCAATAACCAAATGGTAAGAGGTTTTATTTCATACAGGGATGGCAAAAGGTGATAGGAAGTTACTTTAGATATTGTGTCTAATCTCTTTATCTCTTTCCTTGGAGAAGATGGAAATATCACCAAATTTAATCTAATTTAATTTGCAGTCTCAGACTCTCCTAAATTGGAATTTTAAACCAATCAATCTGAAGTTTCCAGAGTAGTACTAATGAGGTATTGGCATAGCACCTGATTTCCCCTAAGGGAGAGGTTGACTTTGTCTGAAATAATCTTTTTTTTCTTTATAAATTTGTCCAATACGCTCACTGACTAGAGCTTCCATTTTGTAGAACCATTTGTAGTATCTTTCCACTGGATTTATAAGCTGTTGCTGAAATCATGAGTTGCTTCATAAAGTCAATTAGATCTCTAAATTTATTTGAAAGATTTTTTTTGTAACAGTATAATGTATAAACTCTGTTACCTCTTTTACTCAGATGTTTTGACTCTATGAGTAATAATACTTCTAAAACTCAGGTACTTCTATTTTTATAAGATACTGAATGGTTTTCCTTTGCTTCTCCGGGAAACTAAAGTTAACCTATCTGGGCTGTTTCAATTGTTCCTCTTGTCTTCTAGATTCTGGTTGCTCTGAGCCAAAGGAAGACAACAGCTAGAGATCAGAGGGTGAAGGAAAAAGAATGTGTGTTATCATACTGAAACTCCAAATATTAGTGTGCAGAATGAGAGGTGCCCTGGGACCCCCAAACATGTATATTCTAAGGAGGTTCTGCCATCTACTACATAAAAACAAAGTGCAACTGGGGGATTGACACTTACTTCCTTCTTTTACCTTGGTATTATAAATCTTAAGTAGGATTGGGTTATAAATCTTAAGTAGGACTTGGTCAATATTATGCTAATTTAACCCTTGTGTATTTTTCCAAGGCCCAGATGAGGAGTCAAAGCAGGACCAAGCTAGGGTGTGGCTGATAATCCCTTCATCAGGATTCATGATGAGAGGGGGACCAAGAGAAAGGGGATAAAAGGTGCATGGACTGCAGGTTTCGAGATTTTGGGGGGAACAATCACATAGAACTTTTGGGAGAGATCTGTTTGAGCTTTTGAAGATCTGAACTAGCTTTAAGAGGAGAGACTGTGCTTTGGGAATCTGATCTTATATCAGGCATCAGGATCTGGCAGTTTTACTTCAGAAAGAAAAAAACGCAGGAGTTATTTGAGTTTTGGGGGGGCTCCCAACTGCAAAGTCCTTGAAGGCTGGGGGTTAGATGAAGGTGGAGAAAAGGTGTTCATGATGGAATGCTGACTGCCATGAAGACCTAGTGGGGGAGGGGGAGGGAAGCAGTGGGAGGAGGCAGAGGGAGAGACTCCATGGTGCTGCAGTGACTAAGGACAAAAGACAAAGCTACAAACTAGCAGCTTCAGACTGAACTGTACTGTTACTGAGGTAAAACTCATGCAACTATATGAGGGGCAGAAGTGGGGTTCTTTTCTGTTTAAAACACTTATGAGAGTTTGGATTCTTAGGTTCTTTCCTAAGAAAAGTCTTCTCCTGCTTGTGAATAAACCCCTATGTTTATCTTTTCCAAGAAAGTTTGATTTCTTCACAGTGTCCTGCATGTGGGTAGAAGAAATACTCATTGAGTGTTCTAAGACTAAAAATTAAAAGTAGTAATTCCCTCACTGGATAACAGAAGCAAAGTTTTAGTGTTATATCATGTTTTTACTGGGGTGTTGCCTGACCAAAATTGCAGCAGGGATTTCCATGGCCCAGGCAAGCAAGTCAAAGGGACATATTTTTCCAGAAGAGCCAATGAGCAGGTGG